>CABHPH010155289.1:0-13544 GCA_902168325.1 Peromyscus nudipes | reverse complement strand
ATGGGGTGTGCAGGGTGAACAACACTACAGCAAGTGAGCGTGAGCGGCTGGGGTGCACTCGGGTGCCGTTGGATGGGGTGTGCAGGGTGAACAACACCTGCACAGTGGTGGGACGGGAGGATAGTGTTGGCCCAGATGTTTGGAACACATGAGTTTGGAACATGAGGACCTATAGGGTAGTCCCTGGCCCTCACCCTGGCCCCAGGTGGCCTGTACACCTACCTTACCTCTAGAGACCTCTGCACTCCAATCACACCCCAGGCCTCCAGCCCCATCTGAGGTCCCCTTCCCTGCCCATACCTCAGTGGTGGGCATCTCGGCACACAGTTTAGCCTCCATCCTCTGTGGGCTTTGTCCATCCTGCCCCCTCAGTCGGTCCACAATGCCAGGAGTCAGCTCAAGGCCTTTTCCTGAGTTCTTGGTTCCTTTACACAAGGATGCCTGAGATCAGGTGTGGGCTTGTGCTGTGCTCATACAGAAGGCACATGCAGTGTGTGCAGTAGATGTGTGTAGCTTACATCTACACAGAGCCAGCCTACCAGTTGTCCTGATAACCACACAGGAGGCTGTTGAGCATGTAGATGCCTCCACCACAGTCTTCCTACCTAGAGCAAAGCTAGTCCAGCAGCTTGACTGCCTAAGGGGAAACTCCATTGCTTGCCCTATGACCCGGTCAGGAGGGGAGAGCAAGACCTGTGTCTTCTCTGGAGCATCTAGCCTTCCTGTGAGAAGCCACGTCTCCTGCCTTGACAGGACACTTGCCACATCAGTGTCACAGTGTTTCGAAGATGGTGGTGGTTTAGTGGACACAGAGGGTAGTGTCCTGTGCTAGACACCCTGGTGGTCTTCAGACATGTTGTGGCCAGGATGCAGAGAAAATACACAGGAAAAGATAATCCTAAGATAAGCTTCTGGGCTTAGTAGCATTCAGGGTCAGTCCCAAGGAAAGACAAATGGATAATGGAAACTCATGTGGGAAAGAGAGAGCGCCTTGCAGGAAAGACAAATGGATAATGGAAACTCATGTGGGAAAGAGAGCACCTTGTAGGACCTGCAGCTGAGGGATTAAGCGCTTCAGGTGTGGATGGGTCTAGAGGAGGGCTTTGAGAAGAGGGATGCCGGGGGCTGGGGTCGGGCCTGCCATAGCCCCAGCTTTTCTCCCATCCCTAAATAGCTGTTTCTTTTTCTTCATTTTCCTTGAGTGAGGTTCACTGTGATGGAGCCCTGCCCACAGCTGGTCCCCGGTGCCCCCACCGATGGGAGTCTGCAGATACCATGGCCAAATGTAGAGCCTCTGGGCTCTTCTTCCTGGAGAGCTGTAACCAGCTTGCCTGCTGTGTGACTTTTCTGTGGAGAGGCTGACAAATACCTGTCCGCCCCAGCTTGGGCACTAGTGACAGATTAAAGGAATAGTTCCACCCGAGTCTAGCCCAGTCAACCAGTGAGTTTATCATGGTCACTTAACAGGAGCATGGGTGACAGCTCACAAAAGCTGTATCCCTGGAGCTCCCTCAGCTGACTGGAGAGTCTCCTCTTCCCAGTATTTGCCAGGGCTGATGTAGCCTTGGGATGGGAGCCTTGTGAGCCCCTTGGGTTCCACAAGCTCCCTCCTCAGCCTTATAGGTTTTGTTTCCTCCTGTGCTTTGGGGGTTTCATTTACTTCCTGAGTCTTAAAGCGCTTCCCTCCACAAGGGGGCGTTTAAACCTCAGGAAATAGCTACCCAACATGGCCTCTCCCTCTGTCCCCAGGTATTTCATCTCTCACAAGCCAAACAAGACGTGGCAGCAGGTGTTCTGGTTTGCCGTCAGCATTGCCGTCAACAACGCCTACATCCTGTACAAAATGTCAGATGCCTACCATGTGAAGAGGTACAGCCGGGCACAGTTTGGAGAGAGACTTGTCAGGGAGTTACTGGGCCTGGAGGATGCATCACCAGCCCACTGAGACTGTGCTGGCCCAGCGGTGGCAGGGACAAGGAAGGAGCCTGTCACCTGCCTGCCTATTGGAGGGCCCATGTGTGGCCCGAGGGTCTGCTTTCAGCAGCCCCCCCCAAGGGGGGGCTCCCCAGAGCCTAATACAGGTGACTGGAGGGGCTGTGACCTTGGAAGGTACCAGCAATAGGACCAGTGGACCATGCTCTGCTTCCCAGAGCCTGAGAGATTATGACGGGCTCACGTTCAGACCAGGCAAGCTTGCGAAATGGACCACTCAGTGCCACCACTCAGCACCTAGGGACATGTGTGTTCAGCTTAGATGGCTCCCTTGAAAGAAGAAATGCAATGTGGTGCCATTAAAACTCAGAGTCGATGAGAGGAACGGTTGCGGCTTGCTGACTACAAACAGGGTGTTCCTGCTACATCCTCCACGGGGCTAGTGGAGGGCAGGGCCAAGAGGGAACCGCCAGGTTCACAGTCAAGAGTGATGCTGTTTTTTTATTTTTCAATATATCTTCAGGTTATTTTCCTACTGTTGCTTAAGGTCTACTGTAAACAAGATGTGTCCCCTCCTCTCCCACCCCACACACCCTCACTGTTCCCTGCATGATCACAGTTCTGTGTCTGGCCTGTGATGGGGGAGGAAGGGCCCGATGTGGCTGCACCTACCAAGGCCTGGGGAGCCTGCAGGCTGTGCGCTTCATCACCACGCCGTTGTTGGCAGAATTACTTGTTTTGAGAAATATGTAGCATTGTGAAAACAAAATCCTCCACCATCCTTTCTCCGTGTATGTGGTGGTCCCCCAGAAAGGTACAGCTGGATTGGGAGGCCCTGGCTAGGGAACCACCTGGGGTTGGAGATGTCCCACAGCAGGGACAGGCAGCAGCTGGTAGGAAAGCATGTGGAACCCATAGACCCAGGCCCTTCCTGCCCGAGGTTGACACGTCTCCATGGATCCTCAGCCCCAAGGTGGACCCGCTGTCCCCACAGCTGGGAAACAAGTGATTTCTGCACCTTGCAGCCCCTCATCTGATCTCCACAGCCACCTAATTTCTTCAGTACACAATGTCCTCAGCGGGGGCTTTGGGACACTCTTCCTCATACATCCGGTGAGCTGAGGTGTGGCTGGTGGTGTGCCCTCCACACCTTATCACTTCTGTGTCCTCATTCCCACAAGTACCCTCACTTGTGGTGGGACCTGCGATGCCGTGGATCGTGGGCCCCATTTCAGATCATGTTTGAGATAACCTTTGCTGTACCCTTAATTGGATTGAAAGCACTTTTACCACATGGAGAAATATATTTTTAATTTGTGATGCTTTTCTACAAGGTCCACTTTTTCTGAGTTCAGGTGTTTCCAACACTTAGGGAGACTAATGAAGGCCAATGACTTTTTCTTTTCTGTCCAAACAAGAAAAATAAAAATAAAAGTCTATTTAGATGTTGGCTGTTAGTACGTGGCTTTGTTTCAAAGGTCAGGGTTAGAAAGCTACTCCTTTGACCTCGCTTTCCCACCGGGTGGCCAGGGGCGTGTTAGCTGAACTGTTCTTGGAACCTTGAACCACTGAACAGTTTATAAAAAGAAATCAGTTAGAATTTGATGTATGAATATATATATATATCTGAATGAATGACAGTAGTTCTGAGTGGAGTTGTCCACACACACCCCCATTATTTTAGTCTTGGTTACCTGAGGTCAACTGTGATCCAAAAATACTAAATGGAAAATTCCAGAAATAAACAATCCATAATTTGTAAACTTTTATTATAGCACATTGCTACAGTTGTTGTATTTTATCGTTAACTTCTTACTGTGCCTAATTAAACTTTAGCACAAGAGTGTAAGTAAAGGAAGAAACACAGTGTGTAATTCTAGCACCCACGGATGGCCTTGGGTCTCAGAAACATTCCCTGCTGAAGGATGGGTAGGGACTGCTGAGTCTCCCCCAGACCGTAGTGTGTATTTGAAGCCAGCAGGTGGCGCTGCTCTACAGGGTGTTTGCGCCTGTGAACCGGGGGAGCCACCACAGCGGGAGGTGCTGTTTGTGGCTCTGTCGCCACCTGCTTTCTCTAAATAGTGAGAAGATGGCACTGCAGCCTGTGAGGCCTGTGTGGGCTGCAGAGCTTTCCTTCAGTTCACGAAGGTCAGAATGGCATGTGGTATGGGGTTAGAAAGCCTTCAGGCTTGGGCCTGGCCTCCACAGGTGACCTGGAATGGCTTCAGGCCCTGCTGTCGTTAAACTCACTGGATGAGGCCAGTGTCTCTTGGTCCTCAAGCAGACACTGGCTGTTCAGGGGTTAGACATCCCTGGTGATCAGGGAGAAGTCCCTGTGTCAGCTTCCTGTCACCAGACAGAAGGCCGGTCTGTTAGATTACAAAGACTGGACGTCTGCTTGGTTCTCAGTCTTAGCACATAGGCGGCCCACTCTTCTGCTTTGGGTTAACAAAGCAGAATGTCTTGACAGGAGGGCATGGTAGAACAAGACTGTTGACTTCATGGCAGCCGGGAAGTAAAGTGAGAGATGGGGACACCAAGGTCCCAGTCTCCTCTTCAAAGGCACACCCTGATGGCCTCACCTCCTTCCACTGGACGCCCCTCCTAAAGGTTCTGCCACCGCCCAGCAGTGCCACAGACTGATGAAGATGTCTTCAGCACACCCCCTTTGGGAGGACAGTGACGATCCATATCCCAGTGGCCCAGGAAGTGCTTCTCATGAGAGGCATAGCACAGGTCCCAAATCCTTCTTGCATAGCCCACAAGCCACCGCTTCCCCAGGGTGAATACACAAGGCTGGTGGCCCTCCACATCCCGTGACCAGTGAGGTTTGTTATTAGACATAGAAATGAAAGAACCATGAGCTCCAGACCCCTCAGGTGAGACAAAACCCCAGAATTTCTCCAAGGCAAATGGCCCTTGAGGCCCCCTGAACAGGTCATCTGTTGTTCTGGGGCTGCAGTGTGTGGTCAGCAGCGGCCTCTGGTGAACTCAGTTCAGATCGTAAGTATCTGTGTATTTGCCCTTTTCCTTTCTAGGGTCAATATTTGGCTGACGAGAGCCTCAGACTGGGACATTGTTTTCTATGGTCTTTGAGTCATCTTTGAAAACTTGGGTGGGTCGTTCTAGGCAAAGACTCCCTGGCTGCTGACTCATCAAGGAGACTCTCCACCAAGATTGAGTAACCCGTGTGCTGGAGTCAAGATGAACACTACCACGACCCAAGGCCCAAGGTTCCGCATCTCTCATCTACAGCCAGTCCATGGGCTACCACTTCCTCAGCACCTGACAGTGTGGATGTGGGACAGGGTATGGGGGCAGTCACCACAAGGGTGGCTGGCGCCATGGGCACGTCCTATGAGGCAGGTGGGACAGACCCCACATTTTGTGGGCTCATCAAAGGTACAGGTCACCTTCTGTCAGTGTGTGGCCTGCAGTGAGTTAGCACAAACAAGCAGTTGAACATGAACAGGCCAAAGTGAGGCCCTCTGTTCCTACCCATTGTATACACAAAGGCCAAGTGTATACACATAGGTCAGGCCCGGAGTGAGGCCCCCTGTTCCTACCCCATGCATACACAAAGGCCAAGTGTGTACACATAGATCAAAAAATTAACAAGACAGTAAAATTTAAGGGTGTTTTTACTCTAAGATTCCCTCTAATTTTGCTGCAAGAAAGACAAAGGAAGGAAGGAGAGAGAGGGAGGGAGGAAGGGAGGGAGGGAGAAAAAAGTATACATCCAGGGGCTAGAGAGATGACTCAGTGGTTAAGAACACTTGCTGCTCTTATAGAGGATCCAAATTCAGTTCCCAGCACCCACACCAGGTGGTTCGCAACTGCCTGTAACTCCAGCTCCAGAGATCCACATCCTCATTCTCCACTCTGCAGAAACCTGAACTCAAACATGCACATTCCCATACACACACACACACACACACACACACACACACACACATATTTATATGCACATAATTAAGAATAAAATAAGCATTTCAAAAGTTTACCTTGAGTTTTGCAAGGTAGGAAGATGGATGCATTCAGTTCTTGCATTTTTAGGTATAAATTCAGGGTCTGGGGTTAAGGACTGTGGTGGATTTTCATCTGAGGCTTTATTCCCCTCCATCATTTTGCTCTGATGCCCAGTGCTAAGTAACATCCAAATCCATAGGAGGACAGTGTCCACTTAAGCATGCAGGCAAGGCTCTCTGGGATCCTAACATCAAACCAGGTGTCCAGTCCTGAACTCAGCCACAACTACAGCCAGTGCCAGGATGGGGGTTCCACAGGGCCAGGATGGGGGTTCCACATCAAGGCTAAGTGGAAGGGAGGGGTGAAAGAACTGGGGGTGATACGTGGTCAGCCCTGACCCAAGGGGGTCTGGACATTGGCCTCTGAGTTTCTTGATCGTTTTTGAAAAGGTATTATGTTCCAGGCGTTTTCTTTTGAACCACCAACCAGCTCCCAAATCATGACATAGAGACTTCTTAGTTTTGAATGCTCAGCCCAGCTTAGGCTCTTTTCTGGCTAGCTCTTTTAACTTAAATTAACCTGTTTCTCTATATCTACTTTTGCCTCTGGGCTTTTTCCTTTTCTTTTCTTCTGTGTATCTTACTTTCACTGCTTCCCGATGTCTGGCTGGCTGGAGGCTGGCTGGCTTCTTGCCCCAGGCAATGTCCCTCTTCCTCTCCTTTCCTCGTTCTTTCCTTCTGAGCCTAGAGTTCTCCTCCTGTTTATTCTCTCTCCCTGCCAGCCCCACCTACCCTTTTCCTGCCTAGCTATTGGCTGTTCAGCTCTTTATTAGACCAATCAGGTGCCTTAGGCAGGCAAGGTGAAACAAATGCAACACGTCTTTACATGATTAAACAAATGCAGCATAAACAAATGCAACACACCTTTGCACAGTTAAA
This sequence comes from Peromyscus nudipes, assembly GCA_902168325.1. Classification (NCBI taxonomy): domain Eukaryota; kingdom Metazoa; phylum Chordata; class Mammalia; order Rodentia; family Cricetidae; genus Peromyscus; species Peromyscus nudipes. Next base: position 6,705 of record CABHPH010155289.1, on the reverse strand, counting down.
GTAATATTCTACTTTGGTTTGATGTTAGGATTAGATTTGAGTGACCCCATGTTTGGATGGGGTCTGATGGGTGTATGTCACTGAGAGGCAGCCTCCAGCATGGAGGGTAGGGGAGGAAGTATCCAACATTCAATGCTGACTAGATGGAGAAAGGGTATTTCCAGAGGCTGGGGACAACCTGCCAGGGGCAGTTGGTCCTAAAAGCTGCTCTCAAGGAGCGCTGGCACCCCGTGGGTGGGAGGGGGCTCTAAGTCCACCTGTAGGCCTGGGCGGGACACCTGTTTGAAGTACTGACCCTCAAGGAAAACGCATGTTCAGGAAGCCAAGCCCTAGCTCTGGGCTCACAGGAAGAGCTAATGTAGCTAGAGTTTTCCTGCCTGGCCCACAGTCAGGACAAATCTCTCTCACCCGCCAGTCCCACAGCCGCTCAGACCCAACCAAGTAAACACAGAGACTTATATTGCTTACAAACTGTATGGCCATGGCAGGCTTCTTGCTAACTGTTTTTATATCTTAAATTAATCCATTTCTATAAATCTATACCTTGCCACATGGCTTGTGGCTTACCGGCATCTTCACATGCTGTTTGTCATGGTGGCGGCTGGCAGTGTCTCCTCAGCCTTCCACTTCCCAGAATTCTCTCCTCCTTGTCCCGCCTATACTTCTTCCTGCCTGACCACTGGCCAATCAGTGTTTTATTCATTGACCAATAAGCAACATGTTTGACATACAGACCATCCCACAGCAGCTAGCGTCACAAATAGTGACTTAGGGCAGCCTATTCTGAGTCCTCCTCCTCCTGTAAGGGGAGTATGGACTAACACCATGAACAGTCTGGACCTGGGAACTCTTGCAAGCCCCCTCTTCAGGTGGAGATTCCTGTCCACTCCTGGGGAGCAGCCATGCATGATAAGAAAACCTGTGGTCAGAGAAGATTGTAGATCTACATTTCTACCACTTCTTAGTGTTTTCCCTCATTTTCCCCTTGTGGTTTTTATTTAGCAGTTTTCCAGGGCAGACAGTCAACTTCATCAGAACTTAGATGTGTAGCTCTCCAGGATGTCATAGCCACAGCCCCTCCGAGTGACGCAGAGCATGCCCTCATTGAGATGATCCCCATTTGCACTCAAGCACATTTTGCATGATTTATTTATTTACAAAATTCCTAGACCTTGGGCCGGGCAGTAGTGGTGCACACCTTTAATCCCAGCACTTGGGAGGCAGAGGCGGATGGATCTCAATGAGTTTGAGGCCAGTCTGGTCTACAGAGCAAGTTCCAGGACAGCTAGGGCTACACAGAGAAACCCTGTCTCAAAAAAAACCAAAAAATAAAAAAATAAAATTCCTAGACCATGAGCTAAGTCTGGGGTCTTTCTGTGTGACATGTGACCCCTGTTATGATAATTCAGGCATCCAGTGATGTTTGTTTCTTCAACAGAGTTTTACAGCCTGGAACTCTAAAATACAGTCACATACATTGTGTTTCTCACTCTTCTGGTTTCTCTTGGGGTGAGAGGACATGGGAAACATGCTCACCAAGTACCAAGATTGCTGGTGAATACAGCTGCTCTTGCAGTTTGGATCTAAAATGTCACTGGGAACGGATGTATTGAAGGCTGGGTCCCTGACAGTGGAGCTGTTGGGAGGTGAGTGAACGGTGGAGACGCTAAACTGGGCAATGACTTAAGCTGTTGATGAGTTCACAGCTGAGTGAGCCATCTGACAGTGGGCCTGGTTAGAGAAGTCATCACTGGAGACATGCCTTTCAAAGCTTCACCTTGGTGCTGGTCCCTTAATCCTTCACCCTCTGCCTCCTGGTCACCATAAAGTCACATCCTTCTACCAGGGTGTTTCTGCCATGCCACGGGCCTGAAAGCAGTGGACCCAGAAGCCAGAGTCACCCTTTCTTCCTTTAAGTGGGTTTCTCAGATGTGTTGTCATGAAAATCTGACCAATCTCTGGGGTTAGGCCAAGCTTGAGACCCTGCCATGGCTGTGGGAGATGACGAGAGAGCAGGCCAGGGTCCCTTGCTGCCCCATGCTGCTGCTGGTCTCTGTATCTTCCTTGTTTTTACCTCCTATCTCCCTCTACTCAGACTGTTCTGTGTAGCTAGCAGCTCCCTTGACCACTGATCTGCTGGCCTTTGCATCCTCTGCCCCTATGGAAATCTGGAATCTGGGGTGAGTATCACAGTCAGAAGTGCAGAGACCCAAAGGTGGTGTGCAAGCAAAGGAGATGTAAGAGGGAGTCCCGTGCAAAGGGCTGTGCCCAGTGTCCAGGTTCCCGAATGACTTGGGAATCGCCTGTGATCTGGGGGATTGTGTAATGCCTTCTCTGGGAGAAATCCTGCTTCCTAAATCTGCCCAAGGAGTCCTTCTTGACTGGAATTCAAGTAAAAATTGAAAGGAATGTAGCTTGGCCTTGCTGGACATCCTAGACGATCACACCATGGGAACTGTTGCAGTTAGCAACGGATATGAAGAGGAAGATTTCATTTTCCAGGGTTCTGTTTTTATACTTTATTACAAGAGAACAAAAAGATTTTAAGGGGGGCCGGAGAGATGGCGCCGTGGTTAAGAGCACTTGTTCTTGTAGAGGACCTGGGCTTGGTTCCCAGAACCCATATGGCAGCTCACAACCAACCATTTCTAACTCCAATTCCAGGGCATCCAACACTCTCTATTAATCTCTGCTGGCACCAGGCTCACATGTGGTGCACATACCTACACGCAGGGAAATAACTCTTGCACATTAATCTAAAAGATTCTGAGAGGCACATGTCTTTCAACGTAAAATAGGACATTAAAATATTTATTTTAATAATTATTTGTGTGTGTGTGCGTGTGTGTGTGTGTGTGTGTGTGTGTGTGTGTGTGTGTGTGTGTGCTCACAGTATACACTGGAACCAGAAGAAGACAGTGTATCCCCTGGTGCTGGAATTACAAGTAGTTGTGAGCCACTCCGTATAGGTGCTGGGTATTGAACGCAGGTCCTCTACAAGAACAGCAAGTGCTCTTAACCACTGATCCCTCTCTCAAGCTCCAGCAACACGTTATAACAATGCTTGAGGTTTTTCTATTGGCTGAAGATAGTCCCTAAACACCCTTGAAAATTTCAAATCAATCTCCCGGTAAGGACAGAATTTATCTTCACTACTTTCTGTGAATCTTGATGTAATAACTTTTTAATAAAAGGGTGGCTTTATGCTACCCTCATTCTTGATCCCTCTATGGCCCTTTCCACATCTCTGCAGTTACCTTCTTTGCTATCTCCATCTTTTTACTGTTCTCCCCCAGAATTCCTGTTTTAAGGAGAGTTAGAGGGACGTAGGTAGACAAGGAAAGGAAATGGGGCTCTCTGAGAGCTTCTTGATCCCAGAAGACATTGCGAGTAGGCAGCGTGAGGGCGGGTCTCTACACAGGACCAATAGGACAAGAGGAAGACCCAGGGGTTTTATAAACTACCCAGGCCGGCCCAGACTCCACTGGGCTTCTCCCAGCTTGAAGGAATGAAGCTGTTTCTTTCGTTTTCTCTGTGGTTTGGTCTTTAGTCTTTTCCGGATGTTCAGTTCTTTGTCCATCCCAGAGAATGAGTTCAGCGACCCCCTAGATGACCATCAGCACCCCCTTCACATGTCCTGGCTTCTCTTGTTTGGATTTGAGCGGTCTACCCGACTAAAAAGCGAGAAGGACTTGGAAGTGGCCGTTACAATCTGGTAAGGGCTCCTTCTGAAAAAGGGGACACCCCACAACTAGCATGGTGGGGACCCAGCAAGCCCCCACCCCCACTACAAGTTAGGAGAGTAAGGGAGCGGGCTTCAGTTGGGCACTTTGATTTCCTATGGCTGGTCGGAGATGGCTGGCAGAGCTCTCCTGAAAGACCTACGGTGGAGAGTTATGCCAGAACTCCTAGGCCAAGAGATACTGCAAAGCAGACCCCAAGAAATGGATTGTCTTCCCAGGGAGAAAGGGAGGGAGAGGGCAGACTCCCCACTTGATGTACTTGGGGAAGGGCCATGGGGAATGCCACTCCTCTGCTCAGCTGCTTCCTCACCCCACACTGGGCTCTTGGGCCCCTGGGCTGTGAATAGCAAAGTGCAGGCACCTGAGGCCAACTGCGGGCAAGGAGACTTGCTGAGTTTTCCCTTGACGTACCAGCACTGAGGCAGAACTCCAAGTAGTCTTGAAGTTTTCTGGTGGAGAGGAAAGAAAGCCTGTTTTTTGTTTGTTTGTTTGTTTTTTTTGTTGTTTGTTTGTTTGCTTGGTTGGTTTTTCGAGACAGGGTTTCTCTGTGTAGCTTTTGGTGCCTGTCCTGGATCTCGTGCTGTAGACCAGGCTGGCCTCGAACTCACAGAGTTCTGCTTGGCTCTGCCTCCTGAGTGCAGGGATTAAAGGTGTGCGCCACCGCTCCGGCCTGAAAGCCTGTTTTGAGTTCAGGATGAGTGCCTAAGGTTCAAGGGCAGGAGGTTCCGGGGCAGGAGGGCAAGTGCTGTCTGTGCAGGAGAGCTTCGTTGGGGGTTGTCCCTCTGCGGGGCTGTTTGTCCAGTGTCCACATAGATACTGCTGCGGAGGCAGGGCAGATGCCTCCTTCCCTAGCCCAGGCTCCCGTGTCCCTGCCTGTTGTGTATGCAGAGCTCTCTGCGGCCTTGCAAAAAAAAAAAAAAAAAATAGCAGGCTCTGGAGGTCTCCAGGCTGATGGGTGAGTGGGGAAGAAAATGACAAGGGTACAGGGCTGCAAGGCTGCAGGGTGTGGGGTTGCAGGGTGTGGGGCTGCAGGGCTGCAGGGTGTGGGGCTGCAAGGCTGCAGGGGGAACTCAGCCTTGCCCTGGGTTCCATCCCCAGCCCTGTATCAGTCAGTTCATGCAGCCAAAGGAGATGTAGGTTTTCCCAGCCTGTGGCATAAATGGCTAGACCTTGGAAGCTCCTGTGAATCTGCAGCAGCCAGGGCCAGGTGCAGTAGACAAGCTGCTGCCAAGAACAGGTAGAGGCCGGAAAGGACCAACCTGCTTGAGCGCCAGGCTGGAATGAGGGCTCCACCGGGTCTCAGTGTCTGCTCTTTCTGCCTGGCATCTCTGCGCCTGCTTTTCTCTGATTGAGATAGAATATCCCCTTTCTCCTTGCCACCTGCTTTTGCCCTACCATGCCCTGGGTACCCACTTCCCATTTTGTTTTTACTTCTCGGTCGCATCCCGTATTCTCTAAATTACAGGTACCTGTGGTAAATTATTCACGCCGGGTGCATAGCACGCTTGCTTCTGCATCATAAATGTGAGAAAAGGGAACACTGACTCCAGATTTTATTTAATGGTGGATTTTATGAGGCTGGGAATTCATTAAGGTTGCGGTATTGAAGATTCACATCCGCAAGACTAAACATCCAAACAGGTACCCATGTCCACATCCATAAAGAAGTGACTAAACCTCCAGACTACACTTTGGCGAGGGAGACACAGACTGGAAGGCGCTCCAAAGTATCTTTTTTCTTACAGATGGGTAGTCTAGGGCAGGTGGATATGAGTAGCCAGTTACTGTTGAAAAATGGCGAAGAGTAGCTGGCAAATGGCAGTGGCTGGTTGCAGGCCCAGCACATGTCTGAAACCTTGCAACCAGCCTGAAAGGACCCAAGAGCTGGATGTAACCTGTTTCAGTTGGATAACACTAGGTTTGGGGGCAATTCTCATGTGTGAAGCTTTCTTAAGCAGGAGTTTTCTCCTCAAAAGGCCCCTAGCCTGCACATCTGGGGGGCCAGATAGGAATGTGACAGGCACAGAGGCCAACCTATAAGGAAGGAACAGCCCTGTTCATTATCAAGAAGGAATTTGAGGCAAGAACTCAAGCAGGGCAGGAACCTGGAGGCAGGAGCTGATGCAGACGCTGGAGGGGTGCTGCTTACTGGCTTGCTCCTCATGGTTGCTCAGCCTGCTTTATAGAACCCAGGACTACCAGCCCAGGGATGGCCTCACCCATGATGGGTCCTCCCTATCAACCACTAATTAAGAAAATGCCCTAAGGGCCAGTCTTATGGAGGCTTTTTTTCAACTGAGGTTCCTTTCTCTCAGATGACTTTTGCTTATGTCAAATTGTTATGACCTTGTTGCTGACTACTTGAGACAAGACAGTCATTTGGGAAGAGGGACTTTTAATTAAGAAAATGCCTCCATAATATTGGCCTGTAGGCAATTTGTGGAGTATTGTCTTGATTTAGTGATTGATGTGGGAGGCCCCCACTCACTGTAGTGGGGTAGTGTCACCCCTGAGCAGACACTAAGAAAACAGGCTGAACAAACCATGGGGAGCATCACCCATATGTGGTCTCTGCTTCAGGTTCTGTCTCCAGGTTCCTGCCTTGAATTTTTGTCCCAACTCCTTTCATGATAGATTATAATCGGGACAAGGAAGCTGAAATAAACCCCTTCCTCCCCAAGTTGTTTTTGGTCATGGTGTTTCACCACAGCAACAGAAACATTAACTAAGACAGCCTATACAGTTTGAAAGTTTCCCAGAGCCTAAAGAAACACAGAGGGTATTAAAATTTTCAGGGAATCTTGTCAGTTCCTGTTTTAGCCATCTGGACACACCTATACTGGTTATGAGCGCAGGTGCTTTGGGTCCAGCCCGTTGTCATCCAACTCACAGCAAGTCTGTTGAATGTAAACCACTAGGTTCAGTTTTACAGAGGAACAGATATCTTTCCTATAAATCGTCA
>CABHPH010155288.1:19396-37807 GCA_902168325.1 Peromyscus nudipes | reverse complement strand
CTTCTTTGGGTCTTTCAGGCTTGTGCCTGTCTTGATTCATGGAGGAATGTGAAGTGATGCTGTCATTTTGCTGGGCCACAAAAGGCCATTGCTGGGACACTGAGCTGCCCCTGAGCAGGCTAGTAGTATAATACCAGAATGTTGGCAAGACCATGGACTGGTCTGGACAAAAGTCCCAGAAGATGCCAACCTTAACCATCCTTCCTGCCTAGGAGCTAGAATGCCACTGCCGAAGTGGCAGTCCTTCCCCACCCCAGCCCTTCCAAATCCAGCCTGATTGGCCCTTAGCAGGCAGGGACAGAGGCAAAGCCATCCTGTTGCCCGTTCTTGCCCATCTGTGACTATGGTAGAACATGGTGTGTCTCCTAGTTTTGCGGTGCAGTGTGAGGCAGCTGTAGCGAGAGTGCCATCACGCTGGTGTAGGACACTGGACCTGGAACCACGGGTTACCTGCACAACTCTGCAGCCTCCTGGGTGATTCGTAGGCACCTTCTGAGATGTCAGTCTTCACAAGCCAAGTTCATGATGATGTGAAAGCCTGAGATTCTGTGACCCCTGAAGGTTCTTCCAGGTCAGAGTAACACCCTGGCATCTGGAGTTGCAGGAAATGTCCACATGTGTGGGACTGGGGGGTGTTAAAGTGTGTGGCATGGTCGAGGACAAGGGTGCAGGTGTACCGAGGATGGTGAGGGAGAGTCCCTGCCTGTCTTGGTCCCTGTTAGGGGTACTGAGGCTCAGACAACTCAGGACAGGTGCAGCTCCAGTCAAGGCTGTCTACATCGATGGGTAAGCCTGCACAACTGCATTCCCTATGTGGGGCAGAGTCAGACCCTTATTAGAGTCCAGGGCTTCTGGAGATATGCAACCTCGGATTCTGGCCTGTCTGCAACATAGAAGAGGCGGCTGAAGCTTGGGGCATGCGCTCCACCCACGTCCAGCAGGGGTCGCTGGCGCTCCATTTTTGTGTAGCTGAAACAGCACACTGTAGAAACCAGACTTGGATTGCTGCCCGAGAGTTAAGGCTTGCTCCTCTAGTGGGGAGTCCTAGCACATTACGTTGCCCATGAACTTAATCTTTAGCACCTCCGAGAGGAATGCATACATCCCCTCATTTTACACCCCATTTTGTGATAATCATGACAGAAATCTAAGATTGCCAGCAAGCATTTACAGAGTTAGTGGCTGGACCTGCCACAGCACAAGGAGAAGCAGGTAGGACATGGAAATCTGAGGGTCAGTGGGATGTTGAGACCATTCCAGGTCTAGCTAGGGTTTCTGTCCTCCACAGACATTCCTCCTGTAGCCTTGAGGAGTAGGGAATTCGGGGAGTGGCCGAGCAACAGGAGAACCTGCCCAGGAGTCCTGCTTAATGTGATTGGAGGCTGGAGAGATAGGTCAGCGGTTAAGAGCATGTATTGCTCTTCCAGAGGACCCAACTTAAATTCCCAGCATCCACATCAAGTGGGTCACGACTGCTTGTAACTCTAGCTCTAGGTGGGGGCCTCCATGGCTATCTGCACATACTTAACACATAATTAAGAATATATATATTTTTAATCTTGAAAAAAAAAACTGTAAGATTAGAGCTCCAGCCTGATCCCAGGCTTCCCTCTGTGCGGAGGCCATGAGGTAACTTTGATTGAGAAAATGCTCCCACCAGATTGGCCTGTGGGCAAGGCTGTGGTACATTTTCTTGATTGAGGATGAAGTGGAAGGGCCAGTTCACTGTGGGAAGTACTACCCCTGGGTTGGTGGTCCTGGGTGCTATATGAAAGCAGGTTGAGCAAGTCATGGGGAGTAATACAATAAGCGCTGCTCCTGCATGGCCTCTGCATCATCCCCTCCCTCCAAGTTCCTGCTCAGACCTCCTTCAGCGATGGACTATGATGTGGAACTGGAAGCTAAAATGAGCCCTTTCCTCATCAAGTTGCTTTTGGTTATGGTATTTTTCATAGCAATAGAAACCCTGTCTGAGACCAGCACATGACCTGGTTTGGGTCCCACCCCCTATACAAAAAGCTGGCAATGATGGGGCACACTTGTAATTCCAGCGCTGAGGAGACAGAATCCCTAGAACTCACTGACCAGACAGCCTAGCTCAATTGACAAGTCCCAGGTCCCAAGAAGAGACTCAGCCTAGAAAAACAGGGTGGATGGCTCTTGTGGGATGACAGCCAAGTTTGATCCCTGCCATCCAGAGTGGAATGCATACATGAGCTCAGGTGTCTGCATGTGCCTGGCCCCCCTCCCCACCCCCAGCTACTGAGGACCTCAGTGGGCTTCTGTTGAGTGCAGTTTGTATCTCTCACTATTTACTGTTTTAGGAATTAAGATAGAAAGTTTAATGATCCTCGTTTGTAATTTATTTAAAAGAGCAATAATAAATGCATATGAGCACAAATAACATTTTTACGATGCACCTATATTTTCCCATACACAAAATGCAGAAGGAAATGTGGCTGCACCACACTGTTGCAAAAAACAGCTAGGCTTTCATATCTGCTTCTGCCGCCGAAGTTAGGTGCTTTCCCATGCTCCTGGGACAGCCCACTGAGAGGTCAAACATTTTGTTTTCAGAAAGAAGAGAGAGACAGACAGAGACAGAGAGGGAGAGACCAAGACACAGAGACAGAGAGAGACAGAGAGAAGGAGACACATAGAGACAGAGGGAGGGAGGGAGAGAGAGAGAAGTTCAGTGTCTGGAACGGACTCTGTATCCCCAGAATCACCCAGAGCAGGCTTTGGGAGCTTCTGCCTTATATACAAGCTAGGTAGATCCTTTTATTTAATATTTTTTCAGTACCTTTTTGTCTCGTTTACTCACCATGTAGCCCTGACTGGCCTGGGACGCACAGATCCCCTTGCCTCTGCCTTCCGAGTGCTGGAACTACAGGTGTGTGCTACCATGCCTGGCTTTTACAGTGTTTTTATTTATTTTGAGTGGGAGTTGGGGGTGATGTGCACAATGTTGTGCATGTGGAGGTCTAAGGATAACTGGTGGGAATCGGTTCTCAGTTTCCAGTATGGGGGTCCTGGGGATTGAACTTGGGTCTTTAGGCTTGGAAAAGGGTACCTTTATCCAATGAGTCATTTTACTGGCCCAAGATGGGTGGATTCTTACGTTGCCCCAAGTTTGCATGTGAGGAACTAAAGTAGTGGTTAAAGTAACTTGTCCAAGGTCATGAAGTTGGGTAGCCAAGGCAGAGTGGGAACAGTCCCTGGGAAAGGCCTTGATTGGTACCCACAGCCCAATACAGAGCCCTGGAGAGAGGGCAGAATTGTACTCAGCTAGAAGCCTAAGCCTGGGCAATGCTGTGGAGTCTGGGCCTGCAGTGAGGGGCGGGGGACTTAGGAGGGACCCAGGGATCCGTTAGTCACCAAGTGGTCCCTGTGACAGGGCTGGAGATGGCAGCTGGCGGTAGAGGCAGCCTCGGGCTGGAAAATCAATAGGTGATCAGCGGTCCAGGGGCACGCTGTTCATCAGGTGCGGAGGGGAGGCAGGGCAGGGCAGGGGGGGCCCGGGAGGAAATATCACTGACCCCCAGCAGGATTGATCAAACAGCCAGACACCCAAGGCCAAACTCACTAATAAAGTGAGACATTCAGCTCAGCCCGGCGGCTGCTGGCTGAAGGTCTTAAAAAAAACCGCTTAGCTGGGGAGTTCCTTGCTAAACTGTCTTTGTTTCTAGAGGCAATTGGGAGGGAGGGCTGATGGGGCGGAGGGGGGGGGACTGGCTCGGCCACTGCTTGCCTTCCCGCTCTCAGTGTGACACAGACGTGGAGAGCGAGGCATGGAGCACAAATGGTATAGGTGTGTGAGGAGTTCTGCCTAAAATAAAGCTTCAGAACTTACACACGGCGCGTGTGCTTTCATGTACAAACACATGATACCGTGTGTGTATGTGTGAAGATGGCATTTGCACATGGCACAGGTGCACAGCCATACCTGTGCTGCAGCACACTCGTGTACAAACGTGCCCGGTATGTGGGCATTTGTTCACATGCCACCACACGACATTTGCATTGGAGGAAGGAGCATTGGTTTCGGGGTGGGGTTCTTCATGATTTCTAACTGATCTCCCTACTTCTTCTGCTCATGGTCCCAGGGATGCAACATGTATTTGAGAGTCTAGATAATTATACCTTGGGAGGATAGACAGACAGGTGGTGACCTAAAAACCATATCTGAAAGGCCAAGCTCCTTTATAGAGAGAAATGATGTGAACTTGGGAAGGAGGGAGGAGAGGAAGTGAAGGGCCTTTGTGGTGGGGTGAAAGAATGCCTTTGTGTACATGTGCACACCACACTCAAACACACACACACACACACACACACACATACACACACACATGCACACATGGGGGGTTGGGGGGAGAGAGAGAGCACACTTTGGGCAAGGAGCAAAGAGAGAGGAAATAGAGAAGAGGGGAGAGGCATGGGTAGTTGTGGGGTACTGAGATATTAAGAGGTGTGATGGGTAATGATCTTGACATCCTTGGAAGGATCCAGTAAAGGACAGAATCACTTTTGGGAATTCCCTGCTTGTTGGACTGGGTTTTGTCCAGTGTTCCACTATACTTTGGTGCTGGTGTAGGCACATTGAATTTGTTTATATTGAATCATAGAATTATTTATATCAAGAGCTAAATTTCTTATGTAAAATGGCATGATGGTACCTCCTGGAGATAAGAGATGAGAGGGTCAGAAGTTCGCTACATAGTGAATTTGAAGCCAGCCTGGGCTATGTGAGACCCTGTCTCAACTTTTTCCTTTTGGTTTTTCTGAGACAGGGTTTCTCTGTATAGCCCCAGCTGTCCTGGAACTCATTCTGTAGACCAGGCTGGCCTCGAACTCAGATCCACCTGCCTCTGCCTCCCAAGTGTTGGAATCAAAAGCGTGCACCATTATTTCCAGACATTTTTTTCTGATGGAATGCATTTGTGGATGAAAGATTTTACAAAGCGTTTCCCATGTGCCATCTTCTCTAACCATAAATACCACTGTCATTTATATCCATTTTTTGATAATTTTATTGGAACTCAGAGCTTTAATCATTTGCAAAGTCAGGTGACCAATGAGAAGCAGAGGCAGGCCCTGTGCCAGTCTTCTGGCCTCCAGATCCCAGGACTGTCCTGTCATTTCAAAGCCATGTGGATGTGCAGAGCAGGTGTGTAGACCATGTCTGCATCCGGGAGGCCTGTCTCATCAACATACCTCTCCTGAGGTAAGGAGAGTCGAGCCCTAGTGTCGGAGCAGAGTGTTCAACTTGCCCCCATTCCAGACTGGCTTGTTACCTCCTTATCTCAGGGGCCTAACTGAGCTCCGTCTGCTTTACTGATTGCTGAGGATCTCATGGATACATGGGAAAGAGCTGACTTTAGGATGTTTAGATCTTGAATCCTTGAGTTTTATAAAAGCATGGAGACTCATTGAGAACACTTGAGGATCTGAACCATACAAGAAACGTAAAACTGTATTTTCTTCACATGTGGTCGTTAGACCACCAGAGGTCCAGGGATAGGCAGAACTCCGGCCTAGTCTCATAGCTACTGAACCAGACTCTTTGAGGCTGGGCCCAAGGACTCTGCATCTAATAAGGCCTTGAGTAATTCTTCCCGACATTCTTTGGTTTTTTTTTTTTTTTTTTTCCAGACAGGGTTTCTCTGTGTAGCTTGGAGCCTTTCCTGGGACTCACTCTGTAGCCCAGGCTGGCCTCGAACTCACAGAGATCCACCTGCCTCTGCCTCCCAAGTGCTGGGATTAAAGGTGTGCGCTACCACCGCCCGGCTTTCTTCCCCACATTCTTATTGGTGCCTTGACACCTGCTGTTTTATAGGTCTGATGTGCCATCCCTGTAGAGCTTTATATAGCTCACATTTCTTTTCCTTTAGGTCTGTGTTCTGATGCCACTTTCTGCCACCTTGCCTAAAACAGCACCCCTTGCTCGTCCAACCCCCTTGCTCTGCTTTATGTCTTATTTCTACTGTGTGGATACTAACTAGATGCATGCATATATATATATATATATAGGATACTGCATCATAGTTGATAAATGGAGTACATATGATATAACTCATGCCACAGCCCACACAATTCCTTCATGTCACTGTGTTTTTGTTTGCTCCTTTTGGCCCTTAGCAGAGCATAATCTATGGGTGCTTGTCTGTCTTGTTCACTACTGTTCCAGTGGCCAGAACCTGGCCTGGAAGAGGCTGATGTGGAGGAGGAGATAATGCTTATGAAGTGCCTAGTGATTTCTACATGTGTGCCGAGAGGGTTGTCACCAGAGCCTCAGCGTAGCCTATAATGTGAAAACAAAAAGCCACGCTCCCACGGATGTGGCAGATCCTCCCTACCTCACTACCTGAGAACCAGTGAAACTACCGTGGGTGTCCAGCCAGGCCCCTGAGATACAGCACGTGGACCAGCAGCTCTGCCAGAGTGTACGTGTTTGGGGCTGCTTAGATGCCAGGCACCAATGAGGACCACAAGACTCACACTGAAGCCAGCTTCTCCTGGTCTGTTCTCACTCTCAGTTCTGAGAACATCCATTTGGGAGGGACTCAGTCAGATCTGGGCACTCGGAATGGCTCAAAATCTCACTCCATTCGAAGGTAGAGCTAAGAGGGCTTACCTCTACTCCGAGTGTGTTTCCTTCACGGTACTGCTCCTGGGAGCTAAGGAAGATTCAGTGAAGAGCGTTTTACATCTTCAGCTGGCATTTGGCAAGTATCCAAATACCATTAGCAGTGCCCACTGGCGTGGGAGCAACCAGGCAGGCCACGCCAGCACTGTGGGGACAGGATGGACTTGACATTCTGGGAGGAATGGAGGCAGGCCTGAGGCCATTCTGTTACCAGAACATAAAACATGGGGTAGTTTTTTGACTTGAATGGCAGTGCCCCCAAAGACGTGTCCACATAGAGCAAGCATGTGATTGTGGGACTGGGGAGATGGCTTAGTTGGTAACATGCTTGCTTTGTAAGTATGAAAAACCTGAACTTTGATTCCCAGAACCCATATTAAAAACGTGGGGCATGGTGCCAAGGGATGTGGGGACATGTGTTTGCAGTCCCAGCCCTAGCTAGGCAGAGACTAGAGGGTCCCTGTGACTTACTGGCCAGCCAATCTAGTCTAATTAGTGAGTTCCAGGCCAAGGGGAAACCCTGTCTTCAAAAAAGTAGGTGGGCAGCTCCTGAGGAAGTCTGAAGTTGTCCTCTAATCTCTACACTCATAAGCACATGCCTATACCTGCATATACGTGAACTCATGCACACATGCACACACACAAAGCAGAACTTGTTTCCATGACCCTTTCTTGGAAAAAGGGTCTTTGCAGTGTCATTGGGGTGATTAGAGTGGTTCTGAATCCAGTGCAGTATCTGTTGGAAGAGAGACAAAGATGGGTGGGGGGCACAGAGGAGCAGGGGATGCAAAGATGAACACAGAACAGAGTGGTGCGGTGACAAGCCTTGGCACCATGAGAACCAGAGAGGGCAGAGGTGATCCCTCCTTAGGTGCTTCAGAAGACCCCCCTCCAGCTGGCACCTCAGTTTGGGACAGGGCTGTATGGGAAGATGTACCACTTACTTTAAGCCACCAAGTTTGTGGCCATTTGTTATAGCAGCCCTGAAAAACGGAACTGGGTGGGTGGGTAGGAACCAGTCCCCGAAACAACAAGAGTTGTTATCAAGGGGAGTTCACCCCTCCCAGCTTTCCTGGGGGAGTATAGGGCATAGAAAAGACAGTTGACAGCAGGGCACAAGGAGTGGCCTGGGCTGTGTGGGGAGGAACAAGCAACCTTCACTGATAGGGCCATTGGGGAGTTTATATACGAATGACCTCTGACTTACAATGATCCAACTTCAACGGTGCAAACCTGTACACAGTCCCCAGAAACTGTACATTAAAGTTTGAACTTGGTTATTTCCTTGGAATACCTCAGCTTCCAGGCAGCCCTGTGAGCACGAGAGGAGCACCTGAGGCTTTACAGTGTGCTGTGGCTAAGCCCTGGTGTTCAGTAGCTTAGACACATAACAGGCGTGTTTGAGGTAAGACATTTTCCAGTTATGCTGGGTTTATTGGGATGTAACGCCGCTGTAAGAGGAGCATCTGTACTTGAACTTTAAAACTTTATGAACCTTCCTTCAGCTCTGAGACATCTGGGATGCAAAGAAGAGCTGTGTGTGTGTGTGGGGGGGGGAGGGCTAGAGAGATGGCTCAGCAGTGGAAAGCCCTTGCTCCACCTCCAGAGCACCCACGTCGATGACCCACAGGTACCTGTAGTTTTAGCTTCAGAGGGTTCGATTCCCTCTTCTGGCTTCTGAGGACACTCTTACACATGTACACATGCACGTGCGTGCGCGCGCGCACACACACACACACAATTTAAAAGGAGCAAAAGTTTAGAAAGACAAAGGACCTGGGGTGCTATCTAGAGCCTGATAGAAACTGAAAGTCATTGGGAGGAAATGACTCTGGAGGAGAGAAATGATCTGTTGACAGAGGCAGAGGCATCTCCTGGACTCTGGGGACCAGGCATTACAATTTTTGTCTTGGATGAACCTTGAAGACCACCCCACAGCACCCTCCTCCTGCATTCTTCTCATAGTCTTTCCCATTGTGTTGCCTTGGACGTGCTGCTCACCACCCACCAAGGCACAGCATCCCTCAGTAACCCACAGCGTTCTTCTCCCAGCCAAGAGCCCACTGTTCCAAATTTGTTAAAATAAGTTTCATATTCTCTTCCAGTTTCGGTGCCAAGAGCTGGTGTGGACAGAATCCATTACATAACCGTGTGGTGACCGTAACTGGTGATCCGGTCGGAACGAAGTGAACTTAGTTTTTGTTTTCGTTTTCAAGTGTATCTTTCATATTGGCAATGAATCTTGGTGTGGGTATGGGGAATGGCACACTTACGTGTTTATTAAGGAAGCACAAATTGGTACAACCCTCGAGGAGAGCAATTTGGAAGCGGCAGAAGATACACAGTGTGTGTGGTCATTTAGGGTGTTTTACAACTCAGGTGGACAAGACATTGAAGTTTTTGTTTTTCCGTAATTGAGTTTGATGTATGTCTCAGTATCTCTCCCCGCTTAAAGACACAGAGCCTCTACCAGAAGACGAAAAAAAACGTACTTAACCCGAGATCTAGTTGGCCCACGAGTAGAATCAGTGGAGTACAATCTCTCTCTCCTTTATCTTCTTGATGTGGCTGCTGTAGCTGAGAGTGCTAGGTGTCTCAGTGGGAAGTCTTTGCTAGTTCATGACTCCTCAGTTGCATGGTGGTGCTGGAGAAGGGGTCTGCGGGTCAGCACTGATTTGCCCAGGTGCTTGCTCACTGAGACTCCTTTCTGTGCCGTTTCTCAGCTCATTCTCAGATGCACAGATCCATGCAGCTCCTGCTCAGTGTTCCTCCGGGGCTGCCCCAGGCTGTCCCTCTCTCCCTGCCATCCCCATCAGGGTTGCAGCTAGGAAAGGAGGCCCCAGCCGTGCTTATCTGAGATACCACGTCTCCACCTCAAATTTAGTGCTCATCTGAGCAAGCTGGCACATGTGGGGAGACTCCGGTCAGTTTGTCACCTTCCTCTAATCCATTCTCTCCTCTCTGCTTTAGAGTGTTTTCTGTGTTTTAATTCCGGTTATGGTTTGAAGATTTTGGTAGGTCGTTTTTGTTAACTTGGCAGTGACTAGAGCCATCTGGGAAGAGAGAACCTCAAGTGAAGAACTGCCTCCGTCAGGTTGGCCTGCGGACGTGTCTGTGAGGGCGTGTTTTGATTGACGGCTGATGTCAGAGGGCCTAGCCCACTGTGGGCGACACCATTCCTCAGCCAGTGGGCTGACAAGCTAGGGAGAATAGGCCAGTAAGTAGCATTTCTCCATGGTTCTTATTTCAGTTCCCACCTCTAGGTTCCTGCGTTGAGCTCCTGCCTTGGTTTCCCTAGATGACAGGCTGTGACCTATAAGCTAAAGTAAACTCTGCCTCTTCAAGTGACTTTTAGTCACAGTGACCACAGCAACTAAGCCAACAGGCATGCTCCCCATGACCCAAAGACATCCCATTAGGCCCTACCTTCTGAAGTCTTACCATCCCCCAACAGTGCCCCATTGGGGGCTTTAACACAGGAACTTTTGGTGGGACATTCACTAAAACTCCGGCAGATAGTACCTAACCTATAGTACTATTATTTGAATGTATTAATTAGCTGTTCATTTCTGTGACAAAATGCAGCATAGAAATAATGTAGAGTTGCCAGAAGTTTAGTGGGTGGTTGATGGATCCTGTGAGCTTAGGCAGAACACTGTGTCTGTGGGATTGTGTGTGGAAGGTAGTTCCCACCCTGTGGCAGACAGGAAAAGGAGAGAGGGAAACAGAAAGGGGCCAAGACTTGCCCCCAATGACTTACTTCTGCCAACAGATCTCCACCTCCACTTTTTAACCACCTCCCAACAATGCTATCAAATTAAGACTCCATCAAGGTGTTAATCCATTGATAAGGCCAGAGGCCTTAGGTTATGATCACTTTGCTAAAGCCCATCAGCTGAAAGCCAAGCCCACAATAGACTAAGTGATGGGGACGTTTTGTATTCAAACCATCACAAGTTTAAATGAAGCAATGGACATGTGCTTAGAGCAGTGCCTGACACAGAGTTCTAGGTGAGAGTCAGGAATACCCTTACCTTGCAGTGTGCCAATATTTGCATGTGTTATAGAAAGTTCTAGAAATAGTTAGCAGTACTGCCTTAATGGAGTAAATTTAGGTGTACAGAACAGACTTACACGTTTCATTTTATATATTCTTTGCATTATTGCAGAAGGTACAAACAAGCACTGTGTTTAGAAATTAAACTCCCCAAGTGTGAGAAATGCCATCCCTTTAGAAGAAAATCACAAATTTATGTTAAGCTTTGCAACACTTAATGTAGAATACAAGATATGATAGGTGCTCACCCATCACCCATTCATTGCACGTGTGTCTGAGGCACAGGTAATGAGTAAGCCTGGGGCTGGGGCTGGATGTCCCCAGTCCCTTAAACTCCTGCTGGACTTAGTAGAGGGACAAGCCCCTGTTGTGGTCCTTCAAGTCCCCCATCCCCCAACCCCTGCCCTAGTTGCCTGGGAAACAGCCCTTTATTGAGTGGAGTCATCCCTAACCCAGCCCAGCAGCTTGCCCCTGTCTAATTGTTATTGCTCTTTGCATTTCCTTTCAGATGAGTAATGGGGGAGGGTCGGGGGTGGGAGGGTGCAGGGCTGAGGAGAGGTGGTTTGTGGGGTGGGCAGCTCATCTTTGAAAGGTTGACATTCATCTTTACAGAAGACCAAAACACTCCAGTGAAGACAAATTTTGCAGTTGCCACGTGGATCAGTTTGCACGCTCACACTGATGTGAAGTGCGCTGACCTGGGATGTGTGTTCATGTGGGACCCAGCGAGCAAGAGTGTATGCACAGTACATGCAGAGTGAGCAGGGCTCTGAGGGTCTGTGTCCAGAGCCACGAGCCTGTGGGCATCTGTGGCTATGCATGCTCATTGTGTGTGGCTCCTGACACCGCACACATTTCTGTATGACTGAGATTTCTGATTCCTAGCCTATGTATGTCTGCTTGCGTGCCTTGTGACATGGTACATGTCAGGGAAGCCTGGGTGTGTGTTTAGATGGCTGCATAGTGATGTCTGTCTGGGTGAGATAACGTGTCTCTGCACAGTAAGCCCCGGCACTTGGCTTGTCCTTGTAAGCCTGGGAGCCTGTGCATTTGAGGAGCTGACCTCTGAGTACATTGGCATGTTAGTACAGTATGGAAATAAAAAAGTAGATCCTAAAATTGGAGTGCTGCCCTAAGCTAGAGACCACTGGGTTGAAGACACAGAGGACAGATAACGTCTTGAGTTGTACACCACATGACTTGGTAGCTGGGTAGCCTGTGAAGATATTCTCCCCTCTTGGCTCCTACCAAATCCATGCCCTTGAGCATGGCTTTGTCTTATCCTGATGGAAGGTGGATCCACTTCTGCCTCGTCACAAGAGTGCAACTGAGGCCAGGGAGCAGCCCCACTGACCAGCAGTTCACTAGACACAGGAAAGAGCCAGTGCCCCATAGGCTGTGAAGAGTAATTGTTGCTCTGATTCTCTGAGTACTGGCTTGACTCTGTGTGTGTGTGTGTGTGTGTGTGTGTGTGTGTGTATGTGTGTGTGCATGTGTGTGTTTGTGTGTCTGTGTGCACATGTATGTGTGTATGTGTGTCTGTGTGTGCTATGTGTGTAGTATGTGCTGTGTGTGTCTATGTTTGTTTGGTATGTGTGCTATATGTGTGTGCTATATGTGTGCATGATGTGTATGTATGTGTGGTGTGTCTTTGTGTGTGCTGTGTGTGTATGTGTGTGTGCTATGTGTGTGCTGTGTATGTGATGTGTGTGTACATGTGTGTGTGTGTTGCTGTTGTTCTTCCTCAGGTTGTTTCTCAGGAGCTGTCCACCTTGTTTTTTAAGACAGGGTCTCCCACTGGGATCTGGGACTTGCTGATTCAGTCAGGCCTGATGGTTTCTGCCTTTCTCTGCCTCCCCAGCAATGGGATTTCAAGCACATGCTGCCGTGTCCATCTTGTTTGTTTGTTTATTGAGAGACAGTGTCTTACTATGTACCTCTGCCTAACGAAGAAATCACCATGTAGACCAGGCTGGCCTTGAACTCACAGAGATCCACCTGCTTCTGCCTCCCAAGTGCTGGGATTAAAGGTGTGCGCCACCACATCTGCCCAGCTTTTTATGTGGGTGCTGGGACCAGACTTAGGTCCTTTTGCTTGTGTGGGCAGCACTTCCTGGTGGAGCCGAGTTCCAGCCACTAGACTGATTTTCATGTGGGCGTCATCATGATAACTGGTGGAGAACAATAGGGAAACCTAGAAGCTAGTTCAGCCTGCACTTGGAGAGAGTACACCAGGTATGAATCTGAGGGTCACCAAGGCCACCTGACACACACACACGCACACGCACACACATACATACATACACACACACACACACACACACACACACACACACACACACCCTCAGAAGGGCTGACTGTGTAAGATCAGCTTTATTCATGGTTGTGACTGCCAATCTTGGTCATCAACTTGACCACATCTGGAACAAACTACAATTCAGGCAGTTGGCCACACCTGTGAGGGATTGTCTTTGTTGGATCATTTGAGGTGTAAAGAACCACCCTAAGTCTGAGCCACACCTCCTGGTGGCAGCCCACATAAAGAACATGGAAGAAGAAAGCTTTTGCTTTTTGCCTGCTTGCCCTCACCCTCACTGGCAAATTCAAATGTACTATTGCTGAAGTATTCCTTTGCTGGTATTAGAACCCATTGCTTTGAGATTCCCACATAGGCTGAAGACTAGCCCTTCTCTAGGAATCCTTCTGGACTCCAGCACCAGATTGGGACAACTGAGACGTCCAGCTTCATGAACTGAACAATTACCAAACTCTAGGCCTTTCTGTCAGGACACAGCCATTGTTGGGCTACCTGGACCATAGCCTGTAAGCCACTCTAATAAATCCCACATAAATGAATATATTCATTTACAATATATTTATATATATTCATTATATCAGTTCTGTTCCTTTGGAGCAGCAGTTCTCAACCTGTGGGTCATGACCCCTTTGTGGAGGTCAAAGCCCCTTTCACAGGGGTTGCCAATGAGCATCTGCATATCAGATATTTACATTACTATTCTCATAACAGTAGCAAAATTACAGTCATGAAGTAAGTAATTTTCTGGTTGGGAGTCACCACAACATGAGGAACTGTATTAAAGGGTCACAGCATTAGGAAGGCTGAGAACCACTGCTTTAGAGATCCCTGGCTTGAAGAAACTGGGGTGAGAGAACAGGTTCTTAAAGGCTCTGAAGACCCCGGGGGCTCTGTTTTCTGGGTCCTGATACTGGAGCCAAGGTTGTTTTGCCTAAGCAGGAGGTTCTTTCTGCTGCTGCATGCAGAGCCCTTCATCCTGGCCTCTCTACTGAGGTCCTGAAGCTCGAGGAGGAAGAGGGGGAACTCTTGGTGTCCTAGTGTGCTCTCTATTGCTGTGATTACACAGTTGCTGAAGGTGACTTGGGGAGGAAAGGGTAGACTGGGCTTTCCATAATACAGCCCATCACTGAGGGAAGCCAGGGCAGGAACCTGGAGGCAGGGCAGAAGGAGGGGCCACAGACAAATGCTGCTCACTGGCTTGCTGCCTCTGCCCCTGACCAGCTGCCTAGGAGTGGCACTGCCCACAGTGGGCTGGGCCTGCTCACATCAACTGAAGTTCCCTCTTCCCAGGCATGTCGAGTTCACAACCAGGATTGCCCATCACATCTGGCTTCCCAGAGAGACTCTTCCACTTACTGTGGACTGGATACTGAGCCCTCTGAGAGAGGTGGTCCCAAGAGCCTTTTCTGGGTACTAGAGCTGGGGAGATGTGTCCTCCTTTGGGGTTCTGATTCTCTCAAGAATGGGTCCTTCCCTCATTGGAAAAGATCTAGCTATCTCCTCTCTTCTCCCTGACCAAAATTTCAGGTCTTTTTGTCCTTTGTCCATGCCCAGAGCCCTGTGACAGTGACCTGGGGCTCTGTGTACTGTAGAAGTGATAAGAAACCTACAGAGGGGTGCGTGCATGTGTGAGTGTGAGTGTGAGTGTGTGTGTGTGTGTGTGTGTGTGTGTGTGTGTATGTGTGTGTTGGGCAGACAGGCTGGGGTAGGGTTGAATTTCAGTGTCCACGTGACATCTTCTGCAGCCACAGCCTCATGTCGACACACACCTGTTAGGAGATGGAGACCGTGGACCCTCCCAGGTGTTGCGGGGGCTCCAGTCTTTGCAGTGAGACCTGCTGTCTGTGGGAACTTGCCCAGCTGCCTTGCTGGGATCTGCTCTCAGAACTGCTCAGGGGTCCCAGGGCAACCTCAGGCCAAGGATGGAGTCAGGTTTTGCAGTCCAGAGAAAGAGAACTGGTGGTACAAACACATGTGTATCCAGACACACACACACACACACACACACACACACACACACACACACACACGAAATAAATACATTTTTTTTGAGACAAAGTTTCACACTATGTAGCCCTGGTTGGCCTGGAACTTACTATTGTAGACCAGGCTGGCCTCAAACTTACAGAGATCTATTGTCTCAGTTAGGGTTTCTATTGCTGTGATGAAACACCATGACCAAGACAACTTGGGGAGGAAAGGGTTAATTTGGCTTACACATCCAAAGTCACAGTCCACAGAGGGAAGCCAAGGCATCAGCTCCAATGGGGCAGGAACCTGGAGGCAGGAGCTGATGCAGAGGCTGTGGAGGGGTGCAGGGGTGTTGCTTGCTCAGCCAGTTTTCTTATGGAACCCAGGACCACCAGCCCAGGGATAGCACCACCCACAATGGGCTGCCCCCTCCCCACCAATCACTAATTAAGAAAATTCTGTACAGGCTTGCCTGCAGCCTAATCAATGGAGGTATTTTCTGAATTGTGGTTCCCTCCTCTCAAATGACTTTAGATTGTGTCAAGTTGACCTAAGACTATCCAGCATATCTACCTACCTCTGCCTCCCGGGTGCTAGCATTAAAAGCCTGCGCCACTGTACTGGGCCAAATAAATACACTTAAGGTGATTATCATAGGTCCCAGATAGGTCATCTGTGACCTTCTGGAAGGCCAGGTCAGAGGACTGGGCTGAGCAGAGCGTTGATGGGACACCTAGTAGAACCACCCCTGACCCCAGTGTCATGCCCCTTCCTCACCACCCCTGACTCCAGTGTCATGCCCCTTCCTCACCACCCCTCTGCAGGCTACCCCTGTCCCTGGCTTCCAGTCTCAGACTCCAGTGTCGTGCCCCTTCCTTACCAAATGCCTCAAGCCAGGACACATGGCTCTTCCTGGTGCAAATCCCAGGGTGCCTTTCATTCTGCTGGTGTCCTCGGTCCTGCCACACCCTGGTCCCTAAGATCTGGCTCTTCAGAACCACGGTGGGCCAGACTGAGAGCAACTTCCTGCAGGATCCAAGTTATGGTTTTCAGAGCAGAGTCAGAGGCTCTGTATGGAGTGCCGCCCGTGGTCCTACAGGAATGCTGCACAGCCTGTGTGCTGGGGACCTCACTCAGCCCAGGGTGTTGACCCTGTACCAATCTACCCTTCATTAGAAGAGTATGGGCGTTAGCTGAGGGTGTGAGACAAGGTGAAGTTTTTCTGCCTCCCCTGAGAGGTGGGTCTAAGGATGTCTTCTCTGAGGCTACTGTATGCAGTTTTCTTCTACCTCACAATGTGCTTCATCTCGGGGGAGAAATAAGATTCACTCACTTGCTCACTCCCTCACTCCCTCCCTCATTCATTCATTCATTCATTCATTCATTCATTCATTTATTCATTCAGGACATGCCCTCTGGCTGCACATTGTTTTAGACTCTGGATCTGGCCACTCGTATTCAGGTCAGGAGCATGCTCTGTTCTTCCTCCTACCTTCAGCCTAAGGATTTTAGGAAAAAAACCCAAAACTTTACTGAGATATACTTTACTCTAAATAAAGCTCATACATGTTAGGTTGATGGGATAATGACTTTGGGCAAATGTATGCTCATATGTCACAGCCCCCCAGTGAGATACAGAATGTGTCCATGATCCAGGAACATTTCCCAGGCCACTCAGCCACACAATTAGCGACCCCTGACTCAGTTTATCTGTTTAAGTTGCATTTTTTTTAAAATTGTGTTCCTATCAATACCCAAATAAGACACTAATTTTTCTGCTGTCTAGATCCTTTAAGCATTGCTGACAGTGGCCAGATACAACACACACATGCACATACAGACACACATACACATAAACATGACACACATGCAGTACACTTACACACACATACATATACAGACACACACATGCATGTACAAACATGTACACACACACACACACACACACACACACACACACGTGCCACACGCACTCCTACATCATTTTGCTCCTCTGTTCTCCTGTCAGAGTCAGAGCGAGAAGACAAAAATCAGAATTCTTGCCCTGTCTCAAAAGTAAAAGGGACAGATTAGCTTCTTGCCAGCGCACTGCAATAAATACATTGTCGTTTTTATCCCCCGGTGAATCATGGTCTCCATTTCTCCCGTAACTATTATGCAGTCTGCTGGCATTAGATCATTTTTTGGTAATTTTATTTTCACCAATTGTTTTATGAAATTTTTGAGTTTTATGGACACTAAAACAAATCTAGCCTGCGAGTGTTATAGCCCCTTAAATCATCCGCAGGAAATCTCAAGGTTCCTTCAGACTCGGGTGGAAGGAAGCGTTAGGGAAGAAAGATTGCCATGAGCTTATAAACTGAGCAAAACCCAGAGATAAGTTTGTAAAAGGGACATAGATCACCATGGGTGAAGACCCCCGTGTAAAACATCTCCCTGCTCAGTTCCTCTAAGAATAAAAGTGGACTTTTACTTAGCAGAAACACTGCGGCAGCTGCGGGCAGGATGCAGTTCTTGCTCGCTGCCTTGGCCATCGGCCTGTTTTCCCCAAGTGTTCTATAGCACCAACTACCTGGCTGACAGAGTCAGGGATGTGTCACAGAAGCCCAGCATCCCCAGCATGTCGTCACAAAACTCACACTTGTGGTAACAAGTGTAAAAAGATACCACAGAGAGTCTAAAACACATGTTAAAAAAAATCCCAAATCAACAACAAAACTAGCCCAAGATGAGGATAGCTAAGTGGATTCAGAGAAAGGCTTGCCTTACCAAGCCTTTCTTTAAATGCTTGATGAAGCTACAATAATAAAACCAGTATGTTTGAGGCAGAAGGCTGGATGGACAAATCAATGGAGCGAGATAGATGGTCCTGAATGAGAACTCAGTCCATGGAAAACAAAGGCTCACATATCAGTGGAAGAGGGATGGATTATTCAGTAAACGCCGTCTGTAAATCTGGTTATTTGGAAAACAGTTAATTCAGATCTCTATTTTATTCTAGAGTCTAAAAAATAAAAACTACATGGGTGGAAGTAAAAGATAAACCAATAAAAGGCTAGAAGAAAGGATAAAAAGAGAAGTATTTGCTCTGGATAAAGAGGGTTTTCTCTACAGCCTTGCAGAGAACTGCTGAGTTACAAGATAGACAGATTGGGTCTCTAAAAACTATGGACACTTCAGGACACTTGAATGGAGAAAGGTGCTTGCTGCTAAGCTTGCCCCATGTGGAATCTCTAGGTTCTGCACAGCGGCGGAAGGAGAGACCAATTCCACAGGTTGTCTTCTCACCTTCCTGTGGGCATCATGGCATGCACATGCTCATACACACATAGACACAGGATAAATAAATAAATGTAAGAAATATTGAGATACTGCTTGATCTCAGTTCCCCAAGGAAAGACCTCAAATCAAAGGGACAGT
>CABHPH010155288.1:1716-19296 GCA_902168325.1 Peromyscus nudipes | reverse complement strand
ATTTTTTTGTTTGTTTTTTTGTTTTTTGAGACAGGGTTTCTCTGTGTAGTTTTGGTGCCTTTCCTGGAACTCACTCTGTAGCCCAGGCTGGCCTCGAACTCACAGAGATCCGCCTGGCTCTGCCTCCCGAGTGCTGGGATTAAAGGCGTGAGCCACCACCGCTCAGCAGAGTATTTTGTTTTACATTTATGAATGTTTTGCTTGTATGTATGTATGTGCATCCCTGGTGCCTGAAGAAACAAGAAAAGGGTGTTGGATTTCCTGACACTGGAGTTATGGATGGTTGTGAGCCACCATGTGGATGCTGAGAATTGAACCTGGGTCCTCTGGGAGAGCAGCCAGTGCTCTAAACTGTTGAGCCATCTCTCAAGGTCTAGAAAAAACTATAATTCACATGTTATCTGCAAACATCCCCATCTTCAACCACCCTTGTAGAGATGGTTAACTTTATGTGTCCGTGTGAAGTGTACAGCGTGTGCTGTGACCAACACCGTTCTCTTGCTGTGTGAGGGCTTTTCTGGGAGAGATTAACATTTAAATGTGTGGCCTGAGCAGAGCAGATGGCCTCAGGGTGGGTGGGCCTCACCCAGTCAGTAGATGACTAGACCAAATGTGCAGGAACCTCTTGGGAGTAAGGGACACTCCTCTGGCTGGGATGTCACTTGTTTTTGTCCTACTTTTAGACTTGAACTAAACAGAACCAGTGGCTTCCTGAGTCTTGAGCCTGCCGGTATTGGAGTGGATCTGACCCCCTTGGTCTGTAGCATGCTGACACAGGTCTTAGGCCTTGGTGACCTCCATATAGTGTAGTCAGACAGGTCCTCATGCCAAATCTCTCTCTCTCTCTCTCTCTCTCTCTCTCTCTCTCTCTCTCTCTCTCTCTCTGTGTGTGTCTCTGTCTCTCTCTGTCTCTTCAGGAACCCTAACCAATACAATAGTCACCAAAGAAAGACAAACTCCTATCCTGTGGTATGCTACTGTTTCCAACACCTCTTGATACTTGGACCCGCCCCTCAACATCCTGGCAGGCCTTCCTAACTTGAACAACCTCTTTGTTTCCACAGCTCCCTCAAACATCATCCTCTCTTGTTCCTCTCACACCAGTGCCTTGAAAATGCCATCGGGATGTGCCTTTCCCTCCCTGGCTACTATCTGGCTTCCCTGCCGGCCTCTGCCCACTGACTCCCACCCCTGGCTGGGGTGGCCATTTTAGCTCCTTTTTTTCATTGCTGTGATGCAATACTCCATGGAAGCATTTTAAAGAAGGGAGGGCTTATTTTGACTCACAACTGAGGGTCCAGCACAACTACCGCGGGATGGCAAGGGCAGGTCCAGCGGCAGAGACAGGATGGAGAGGCAGCAGTCAGGAAGCTGAGAGAGATGAGTGATGGAGGGCTTCCCCCTTTCCAGTTTTTATTCAGTCCAGAGCCCTTACTCTGACCACACTCCAGGTGGGTCTCTGAGCCTCCTCAAGTTCTCTGGAAACTCCCTCACAGACATATCTACAAGTGTGGCTCCTAAGTGATTCCATATCCAGTCAAGTGACTCTGTCCCTGTCCACCCTCCAGGGGGCGCCATTCACAAAGCTTTGCATAAATGTGGTCCTAGGTGGACAATACTGCCCCCTGATGGAAATCCATGGGGCCTACAGCCCCGTCTGTAGTAACTTCAAGGGCACTTGTCTGGAAATGGTGCAGATGACACCCCAGAGAGAGAAGGGGAGAGGGCCTGAGACAAAGACCCCCTGGCAGGGGTTCCATCCAGCATTCCCACCCCACAGTTGGAAGGTAAAAGGACACAGGCTCAGCCAGATCCTGGCTGGCTGCCTCAGGCTGGGAAATCTAGCGCTAGAGACTCAGGCTTTCTGCTTTTGATTTAGTGTTGTGAGTGAAGCGGGCGGGTGGTGCTATCCAGGTCACATCTTGCAGACCTGAGCCACACAGCTTGCTCTCTTCCTCCAGCTCACCTTACTGTTAATATGCAAAGCACAACATCTGCTACATAAGGAAGGGACAGGACCTACCATTTGAGCCCAAGTCACCTGGTGTCAAAATCTGACATTTGTGCCGCAGACATGGGTTGTTTCTAGCTTGTTCCCTACGCAGCAGCCAGAAGGAACGTTCTGAGGGTAAAGTCCCATCACTGCCCTGGCTTAGAACCCTTCACGTGCTCTTGTGTGTACACAGATAGCAAGCTTCTGATGCCTTGCCAGGCCTGGCCTGGCCCCATCTGTCTCTCCATTCTTCCCGCACCACTCTGGCTCATCCACACTGGCCTCATTTGTATTTCCAGAATGGTCAACCTTTGGCTCAATGCTGGGAATTTGGTTCAGCTACATGCCTTAGTTTGTTTCCTGTCACTGTAACAAAATGCTAGAAGTTGGGGAGTTTTAAAAAGGAAATAGGTTTATTTTGGATTCCAGTTTTGAAAGCTGGCCAGTCCAAACTCAGGGCAGTCACGTTTGTACCATAACGTCCTGGCATCATGTGGCAGGACCATGTGCAATTGCAGGGGGCATTGGGTGCCAAAGAGGACCCTCTTGACAAAGACTGAGAGAAAGTGAGCATCTGAGGTCTCATGATCTGATTACCTTCCCCTAGGGGCCACCTCTCAAACTCATTACAACAGGGACTCAGCTTCTAGTGCGTGAGCCTTTGGGACAAACCATACATCATAGCAACGTGGCTTCTGTCATGGTGGCTCATCCCCATGAAGCTGGCTTCTTCCATGGGTAGGACCTCTGCCTTAAGGAGGCTGTGTGTGTCCCTTTCATTTCCTAATCCTGCCTTTCGTTGGTGTCATTTTTATTATCTACCCTGATTTACGGTTTCTAAAATGCTGACCTGATTGCTTACTGTGTCTTGTCCATTAGCATCTAAGCTCTGGGAGGGCATACCTGCCCTGTGCATGGTGTTTGCTCAGCCCCTAGCATATAGATGAGAACATAGCAAACACTTAGTAAGACTGAGAACTGACTGAGAAGGCATTGGAGGGATAAAATCATTGCAAACTGCTGTGGTATATGAAAAGTTTCCACTCCTGTTCCTCTGACAGACTGTTTCTGCAGTTCAGGACAGCAGGTAGGAAGCTCAGACCAGCAGGGATCGGCAGTAGCTGGGTGTCTGGGGAGGGGGGCGGTCTGCAGAGACTATTTTGGTTCTTAGGTGATGCTTTTGAGTGCCAACATCTACTGGGGTCACCTGGGGATCTTGCTAAGATGCAGATTCTGAAGCTGCTGCCAAGTCAGGGCCCCCTGGGAATAGGAGTTCTCAGTTCTCAGGGATGCTGACGCAGCTGGAAATCCTCAGGGCAAACTTCACTGTGTGTTGGGATCACCTGGATTTGAGAATGCTACCTATACATTCTGTTGTAATTGACCTGGGGCATGGGCCCACACACACACACACACACACACACACACATACACACACACACACACACCACTGAGGACCCTCGATGGCACAACATTTTACTTTATACATAATTGGGACAAAGCAGGTACTTGGCTGGTCCTTGTCATGTCCCTTGTAGGAAGGACACTGCATTTTTACTGCAGAAGAAAGTTCTGCCACAAACTTACCTGAGTCACAGTGGTCTACAAGAGGGTCAAACTCTTCTTTGAGGACAAAGCAGATGAGTGGCCTCCTGCCCGCCTCAAGGAGAAGAGGGGTGTGGGAATAGTGATGAGCTCTGGGTCCCTGACATAAAGGCAGGCCGACCCCTAGCCTTCCCTTTGTATGGTGAAATGCATGGAAAAAATGACATTTATTTTAAAAGACACCAAGTTCATCTCCCTTTACACCATTTGGGGCCCTACAAAAAGGTCCAAATTTAGCTGGGTGTGGTGGTTCGAGCCCATAGTCCCAACAGCTGCAAGGCTAAGGTGGGGTTGTTGTGAGTCTGAGGCCAGCCTGGGTTACATAGCGAGTTTCAGGCCAGTCTGAGTTACAGAGTGAGAGCCTGTCTAAAAGAAACCAAACCAAATGCAAAGGACCCAAACCACATAAACCTGTGTTCCTTTCCCAAAGTTCAACATCGCCCTAGGTACTGTCAGTACATGAAGACCCGACTGGCCTTGAACTCACAGAGATCTGCTTGTCTCTGCCTCCCGAGTGCTGGGGTTAAAGGCATATGCCCTGCCATGCCCAGCTGTTCTCTACAGCTTAGAAGCCAGAGTCTAAATAAATGGGTCTCATGGGCTCAGTCTAAGGTGTGGGTGGGACCTTATTCCTGTGAGAGGTGCTAAGGAAGAATTGGTGCCTTGTCTTTTCTAGTGTCTAGAGCATTCCTCATCGTCTGTTATAAAAAACTCCATCTGTCAGCCTGTGTCTCTGAGGTGTCACATCTGCTTTGGCCCATGTGGTGGTTTGAATGAGGAGAATGTCCCCCACGGGCTCAGTCATTTGAATGCTTGGTTCCTAGTTGGTGGTGCTGTGTGGGAAGCTGGGGCAGCCTTGCTAGGGAAGAATATGGGGAGGGGGGCCTTGAGGGTCCTTAGCCTCATTCTGCTCCCAGTTTGTTCTCTTCGCTTTGTGTTTGTGGTTGAAGATATGATTTCTCAGCTTCCTGCGCCTGCTGCCAGGTCTGCAGCTTGCTTCCATGTCTTCCTGCCATGACGGACCCTATCTGTCTGGAGCCATAAGTCCCCATGAACTCTTTCTGCCTTAGGTTGCTTTTGGTCATGGTGTTTTAGCACAGCAACCAAAGAGTAGCTAATACAGTCCACAGGGGCTACTGTCTGAGGGAGTCAGGCCCTTCTAGAAGATCCCTGGAGAGCTTAGCTGAGAGTAAAGAGAGGGGCTTGCGAGGTTGGTTGGATATTAGCTGATATCAGGAAGGGATGGCTGAGAAGCATTCCTGGCTGGATTAAGTAGGGATATGGCCATGGGAGGGAGTAGAGGTCTTTGGGATCAGAGGTGGGACCCTTGGCAGCAGGGTGACGGGTCTCGTGGAAGGGGCTTCCCTTAGGCTAATGACAGCATCTAGGGAGCTAGCGATCAAACTGAAGACAGAGGGCCATGCAGAGCTGGCTTCATGACAGTTACTGGTCCTGTCTCGCAGGCCATTTGCTCAGAAGTGCCCTGAGATCTTTGTCTTGAAATTCCCAATAATTTTAATTTTTGAATCTGTGTTAAGCAAGGTTCGAAGGGACAGTGGTGGGAGAACTGGGGGCCTGGGGCCTCTGTTCACATAGTTTTGCCTCTACCCTGGGACCCGGGTCCCAGTCTCAGGCACACTTTCAAATGGGGCAGTTGAGGGCACTTTAATGAAAGTACCATTTGCACATGAAGGCAGGGTGAGGGGGCCACGGGATGGCCCGGTGGCTGGGCTGGCTACTAAGGGTAGCTCCACCTATAAGGTAAAGTGGCCAGCGGGGAGGAAGCAGCTGACCTACCATTCCCCTTAGTACCTAAGGCAGAACACTGGACACCCTCCAGCCTCCTCCTCCCTGTTTCCAGTCTGCCTGTGCCTCCCACAGGCTGAATCTAGATTGAATGCAGGTGCCGCAGTCCTTATAAACAACCTCCTTGGTCACTTATCTGGGCAGAAGGACGGTGAGGAGATCTGGAGGGGGTCACTGGCTAAGGTGAGAACCTGGACCAATCAGGTTGGGGGAGCCCTGCAGAGCGCGTGTGGGTCTTGGTGATGTGAGACTGGCAGATTCTGGGGGAGGGTTGGTGGGTCTTCTACAGTTTGGTGGGGTTCTCTTCCTTCCTCCTGCAACCCTTTCCTGCCCAGGTTGGACTGGTTGGTGTGGAGGGCCCTTGGAAACTTTTGTGGGTCTGTGCTGTGTGACCGGGAGGAATCCCAGCCCACTCTCTTTCTCAGACTGCTTTGGCTAGCCTTGAAGAGTCGGGTGGAGGAAGCTTCCTCTCTCACTTGGCCTGGGCCAGCAACAGCTCTGTCTCCCGCTGACAGGGCCGCCAGGATGTGACAAGCGGCAGATGGGCCTCTGATCAATGGACCCCGTCCCTCGGCAAGGACGTGGGGCCCGGGCAGGACGGACGGGGGAGCGTTGGCTAATGGATGGGCCTGGGAGCTGTGACGGATGGGCGGGAAGGAGCTGCCATTTGTCTTGGGAAGTGAGTGACTTCGGGAGTGGGAGAAGGGAAGGCATGGATAGCTGGGAGGGTGGAGGGGGGGCGGCAAAGTGCAGCAGGGCTGGGGAGGTGAGGGTGAGGGCGTCCCAGCTGCGGAGGGTCAAGAGGAAGTCTTCCTGACTGAGTTGGAGCTCCCAGCCCTGGACCAGAGGGTGCTGATGGTCAGGTGGGCTCTCAGCAGTGTGTCCAGAGGAAATGAAACCCAGATCCTACCTCGCTCTCATTCAGAGTGGCGCCAAGTCTTGGCAATGTTCTTCCTAAACTCTTCTTCCATCAGCCTCACCTCTTCCTTGGCGTCTCTGACCTCACCTCTGCCCCATGCTGGTCAGCAACTCTAGGTTGGTGGCTTATTTTCCCTCTGGCCTCCAGGCCTTTGCTGCAATAGTGTGGTCCACTGGAGTGCCCGGTCATCTGCATGGGCCTGCTCCCCGGGGTCACATGTCCACCTGCTCCTCCCTGTCCCTGTTTCCTACAGTCTGTCCTCGCCTGCTCTGATGCCTCCGTGTTATAGAAGCTGCCGTCTTGTGTGTCATTTGTTTACTGGCTACACACGATTAAGGATGAAGTGAGGACACTGGGCATTGACTCTTCCATCTGTGACTCATTCCCAGGGGAGACTAGCTATGGGACCTCAATATTTGCTGTGTGTGTAGATGAAAAGATTCAAGCTCCATCTCCGAATGTCTTGGATCACAGCATCAGACCACACCCACAGTCTAAGAGTCTGCATTCACAGGACAATTCTTCCCAGAGCTCCTGTGTACCAGCACAGGGCCCCAGCAGCTGAGTTCTGGAGAGACAGAGAAGGCCTGGGGCTTGTGGTTGGGAGGTAAAACTGGCTTTTATTGACATCATCCATCAAGGAAGTCGAGCTTTGATTAAAGAAGGTGTTGCCTTAAAGCTCTGAAAGGTGAGCCACCAAGCCCTAGGACCTGAGTTTGATTCCTGGGGCTGCATGGTGGATGGACAGAAAAGTCTTTGGCAAGTTGTCCTGTGACCTCCATATACAAAGCACCACACACAGACACAGACACAGACACAGACACACACACACACACACACACACACACACACACACACACTCACACAGGATAATTAAATGTAATTAAATTAAAAATAAAACAACTCTGAGAAATTCAGGTTGGAAATTGCAACCTTCCAAGATAATAACAATGGTTTTGAAGAATCACAAGTCTCAGAGAGAGAGAGGGAAGTAGAAAGAGAGAACCTTCAATTGGAATGCATGTCCCTCACTCATATGCATAGGAAATCCATAGAATTTTGAAAAGCATGATGTCTATGAAAAGCCTATAAGCTTGCAACCAGACTGCTTGTAGCTGTTTAACTTGAAGACAGGCTTCTGAGTCCTTCACTGAGAAATAACAGAGCCCTGGACACCAACCAGAAAAGGAAAAAGATTAGGAGGGAAGTCGCTGTGAGGAACTCTGGGGAGTCACTCTGGGTACCCATCCCACGTGGTGGGGGGGATGTACTATGCCTGGCTGTGTTTCAGAGCTGCTGAGAAGAAGGGATGGCTTCCCATGTCTCCTCTCCGGATAGGGAGTGTCTCCTGAGGGTGTACTGTCCCTTTTCCAGCCCTACATGTTGGTTGAGGGGGTAGGAGGTGCTGTTCCCTATGAACTCATTTGTATCCGGCTCCGACTCAGATGTACCCAAGTTCCTAATCCCAATGTGGCTATTTAGAGACGGGGCTTTTAGGAGGTAGTGAAGGTTAAATGGGGTCATGAGGGTGGGACCCTGGCAGCCTTGTAAGGAGAGGGCCAGAGGAAAAGCTTCTTGTATACTCCTGGGTGGAGTATTGCCATGTCTAGGGAATACAGTGAGAAGGAGCCATCTGCAGGCCAGGAAGGCTGCCTCAGTGAGCCCCAACACGTGGGCTTCACATGGTTGCTTGAACCCCTGTTCCAGGCTTCACATGGTTTCCTGAGTCCCTAGTCTGAGCTTTTTCGCTATTTAGTCCTAGTTGACTAGTTACTTTTATGTTACTCTGACAAAGTACTCAACACAAACAACTCCAAGGATGAAAGGTTTACTTCGGCTCATGGCCTCAGGGGCTCAGGCAATAGTGTGGATCCATGTGCTTGGCAGAACACCATGGCTGTGGGAATGTGTTGGAGGAGAGCTGTTCACATCATGACTGACAGGACAGAGAGGACACCAGGAGCCGGGGCTGTGCCCTAGTTTATTTACTGTTTAATACCTTGACAAAAAGCAACACAGGGGAGAAAGCATTTGTTTAGCTCACAGTTCCAGGTCATCGTCCATTATTTCCAGGAAGTGAAGGCAGCCCGGGCTTGTAGCAGCCAATCACATCGTCCACTGTCAAGAGCAGAGAGAAATGAGTGCACACATGCTTAGAGCCCAGCCAGCTTTCTCTGTTCTCACACAATTCATGGCATTGTGCCTAGGGATTGGTGCTACCCACAACGGGCTGAGTCTTCCCACATCAATAAAATGCCCCATAGACATTCCCACAGGCCAACCCAATGCAGATAAGCCCTCACTGAGACTCTCTTTCCAAGTTGATGAAAGTGGCCAGCGTAGGCCAGCTCATCTTCAAAGGCTTCCCTCTGGTGACTTGCTTCTTGCAGCCAGGCTCTGTCACATTGAGGCTCCACAGTCTCCCTCTGGCTGAGGAACAAGCCTTAAGAGGGCATTTCAGGTTCAAACTAGAACACTGACTAAGTTAAGAACCTGAACAAGCCTTAGTGTGACACTCACCTTGCTTAAATAATCTCCCCCACCCACCCCTTATACATGTGTGAGTATGCAGGCCACAGTGCACGTGTAGATGTTAGAAGACACTTGGGTGTCTGGCCTTGCTTCTCTTTTGGTTGAGCTGGGGTCCCCTTGTTGGTCACTGCTGCATACTCCAGGCTAGCTGGCCCACGACCTTACAGGTAGTCTCTTGTGTCCACCTTCTGTTTCACCAGATGAGTACTGGGATTGCCTGCTACCACATCTGGATTTTTACATGGATTGTGGGGATCAGAACTCGGCTCCTCAGTTTGTGCAGCAAACGCTTTACCCACTGAGCCATCTCCTCTACCCTTATTACGCTTCATCTTTTTATAATGGGATAAGATGTCTTGGGAGGCAGGGGAGAAAATGCACTTTGAATGTGGCGGGAATGGAGGAAATTGTCGCCCCAAAGGAGACTCTGGTTAACGAGAAACCAGGGCTGTGATAGCTGCAGTCTGTCCTATGAAGACATAGTTTTGTTTTCCCTTGCTTTCTGTCTGAGCTGATCTCCTGACTTGGGATGCCGGTAAGTTCTACAGAGGACCTAGAGTTTAGAACCACATGGCCAGCGGGGGATTGATCACTAAGGGCGGGTGGAACCACTTTCTAGGTTGGGCCGAGTGTTGTGAACGCGAGCTGGGCCTGGCTCACCTGACGGAAGCAGGTGGGGACAGCGTCAAGACAAACAAGTTAACAATGGAAACTTCAAGTAAGATACCGTTAAAATGTAAGCTCATGAAACAACACTATACATTTCCCTGTGGATTTACAGGCCTGGGTGTTTGTGCTCACACGTGTGGCATGCATGTACATGTGTGAGAAAATGAGAATAACAGAAGCGAAAGAGCTGGTGAGAAGCACACACACTTGGAAATAGGGTTGATCTCTTAGGCAGTGCAGAGGAATCAGGGAGCAAGGGGAAAGAGTAAATCTACCCCCCTTTTTTCTTTTTGAGACAGGATCTCATTATGCAGCCCAGGCTGGTCTTGAACTCACAATCCTCTTGCCCCCACCTCCTGAATGCTAGAATTACTGGCATGTGCAGCTGTGCCTGGCTTATGTGTCTCCATTTACTTAATGGTGAGACTATATTCATACATCATGTATTTTAAAAAGTTAAAAACAAGCTGCCACCGGGTGCTGAGAGATGAGAAAGAGACAGATCACAGCAGGCCCTTGCCTCTCCTAGGCAGATCACAGCAGGCCCTTGCCTCTCCTAGGCAGATCTGTGCACCCCCCCCCCCCCCCCCCGCACCCAGTCTTTGCGGGGGCGGGGGACTCTCTTTTTCTGTGGTGCTTGTTCGGAATCCTGGTGGTCTTACCCTGTTCTTGTGACCTGCATGTGGGCGAGGTGGTACTTTACCGAACCCTGGAAAGGATTCTGGCTGCCAGGCCTAGACTGTGGCTCAGGATATGAGTAACCTCTTAAGTCAGATTTGCCAACTGGTTTTTAGGCCCCCCTCACATCTTCTGGGGCCATCTTGGTGACCTAATTTGCCTCCTTCCCTGGTATCCTTCTTGCTCCCTCTGAGTCAGGGAGGGACAGATACATTAGTCTGGCATTTGTGATTTGCCTCAAAGAGGTCTCAGGTTTAAAATGCAGGAGCGTCTGGGCTGGGCAGAGGAGGACCCAGTGCCTCCCTAGTCTGTGATTCCCATCTCCCTCCCCCTGCTTGTCACGGGGACCCATTTCTACCCACAGTGGTGATGGTTTATTACAGCTTACTTCCTGCTGTGAGTAAATAAGTTTGTCTCCTTTAAATTCCCCGGGCAATTAGGGGGAGGAGGACCATTTCTGGATTAACATTTATTTCCTCAGACCGTTTATATGAGGCCATTTTCCCGCTGACAAATCGCGGGCCAAATTGTTCTCCAGAAAGTCTGTCTGAGGCAAAGGCGCTGTGATTAAGCGGCCCCGTGTAAATTTGGGGTCGTAAATCCTCTTCCCGGGTGGCTAGGATTTATTCCTAGCACCTGCCATCAGAGGCTCAAAGAGATACTAATAAAAAGGGCCTGATATGTGCACCTGTTCCTGGGCCGTTAATGCGCACCTACAGAGGAAAGAGAGAAAGGAGGTGGCTTTTACAAACTGCCTGGCTCCTGGTCTTGGAGTCACTCTGCGGTGTCAGGTCGCTGGCCAGCCAGTGGTCAGGACCCAGAGGTGGGAGCTGGTTGGAAGGGTCCAGAGTGGGAGCAGGGGCCTAGAGCCTGGCCTGTGGCTCAGCATTTGCAGGAAGGAGGATCCCCTTTGAACAGTGATGAAGTTGGGTAAGGGCCAGGGGTAAGCAGACACTCATGAATCTCAGGTGTGGCCTGCTGGACAGATGTCACTGGTGACAAGTGAAATCTGTGAGACAGTAGCCAGAGAGCTGTGAGTACTGAGGA
Organism: Peromyscus nudipes; assembly: GCA_902168325.1. Lineage (NCBI taxonomy): Eukaryota > Metazoa > Chordata > Mammalia > Rodentia > Cricetidae > Peromyscus > Peromyscus nudipes. The sequence continues at coordinate 8,047 of CABHPH010155288.1, read as the reverse complement.
GAGTGTGGCCAGAGCCCTCAGGGCAGGAGCACCCGGCCACGGCCACCTTCCCTCCTCTCCTTCATCCTCTTCACTGCCCTCGCCCTCCCTCTCTATCTCCTCCTCACCATCCTTCCCACTCTCCATAGGAAGTTGAAGTTCTCCCAAATGGGAGGTCAAAGGATAAACTCGCTCGCTCTGTCTTCAGACTCCTCCAGCAGGGGATGGAGGTGGTGCCAATCCTCCTGAGACATCCTGGGGAGGGGGGCTCAGCCTTTTTAGACACATGCTCAAGCTCATCCTAGGTAGAAGAGGTCTGCAAGCATTCAGGAAATGGTCCACCCCTTCCTGCCTTGGTATCCCTGACTACCATTTTGCCCCTATGTGTGGAGGACCTGCCCCTTGCCTCTTTCCCTAATCCCAGCATAGCAGCATGGGGCTTTGGCTCAGTCCTCAGAGAGCTCATCCTGGGGGCTCACCCTATGCCTCCAGTGTCATGAATATTCCCAGGGGACACACCCTAAAGCCTCTGCTCTAGGCAATACTCAGGTGGAAGCCTCCTGGAAGGGATTTGGAGTGACACGAGCCGCCCTTTGGTCCTGCCTGGTCCCCCTCTCTCATCCCTTCTCCACTCCCTTCAGGCAGGCCCTGGGCAACTGAGGCCTCCTACCACCCGCCCCCCCCCGTACTATAGGAAAGCACTCTGTCCCCACAAGAGCCTCTCATCACACCTTGAAAAGCAGTGGTCATGTGATGAGGAGCTTGGGCCCTGGGCCAGAATGCCTGGCTTAGATCCCAGCTTGCTTCGTCCTAGGCATGGGGGCCTGGCCAAATCCTTTGCCTCCCTTGCTCTTGGTTTCCTCTTCTGTCACAGGAAGGAGACAGTGGTACCTGCCACCTGTTTTCTTTCTACCTCATTCCAGTGGGGATGAGATGGGCTTTATGTATTTGCCTGGGGAGAGGAAGAAAGCAGAGTAGGGGTGTCTTTGACCTTTGACACCTAGTGGTGGTGTCAAATGTGAGTTAAAGGGAAAGCCAGGAAAGGTCTCAAGAGAGCCATTTTGGTCTTGGAGAGTCTGATCCTTGGGATAAGACAAAGCAAGGTGTTTGAGTCAAAGCTCTAACTCCTTGTAAGGCAGTCCCAGGGCCACTGCCGGGCTGGTGACAGGGTAGCAGAGAATACTATTCTAGTAGCTGCCTGGCGTGTCCCTCGGTCTCGGGCTCTTGTTGGCCAGGGCTGCTCCCACAGCAGCAGCAGGAATTCAGTCTCTCAGCTCAGCTGTCATTTGGGTTAGCTCCTTCTGAGGAAGCAGGGATGGTGGGTGGCCATTTTCTCTCTTTCCTATGATGTCTTCCCCAGCTGTATGTATCTGTGTCCACATGTCCTCTCGCAAGGACTGTGGATGAAAGTCCAGACTAATGGTTTCCTTTGAGAGTAGCACCCTTGTAAAGATTCTGTCAATGAATATGGCCAGGGTTAGGGATTCAGCACGTGAATTTTGGGATATGATGTCAGCCTCTAACACCTCCTGAGAAGCCTACAGAAGACGAAAGGGACTACCATCCTACAGACAAAGAGCGCAAGGCTGAGAGAGGTTAACCTGGGGTTAGCAGCGCTCGCTAGGAACAGACAGCCTTGGCCTCTAGTGTACTGGGCCAGGCTCCAGCTGGATCCCTGGTCATCGCAAAGGCAGAGACCTGACTCTTGCAGAGGTCTTACCCTGTGTGACCTCTCCCTTGGATTTGCTTAAAGTCCAGCTACTTTCTGTGGCAGGGTGGAAGGCTAACAGGGGACAGGAGACATTCTGAAGCTTCACTTTCTAGGGCCTTTGTCTCTGTACATTGGCGCCACGAGTCTCCATCTTATTACTCCGTCTAGGTAGATTTTTGCTTGGCTGAGCTGAGATCAAAAAGTAATTTTTCTTTTTGAAACAGCCAATTAGAAATTCATTTATTTTCACATTATGGACATTTGGCAAAAATTTCTTTGGCAATTTAGATCCATTTATATAGTCTGCATAAAGGGAAACAGTAAGGCTGAGGGAAAAAAACCCGTAAGGGCCCCAGGCAAAAATTAAATGCAGAATCATGTATTAGAAATGAGATGTATTTACTATTGTTTTTGAAAATTAATGGTGCATTTTTAGCTTTTATAATGTAATTTAATGATGCAATTCATCTAATAATAAAGAAAAAACGAACACATTTGCACTCAGTCACAGAGACCTTCTGGGGCACAGCGCGGAACACCTTGTCTATGGATAGGGGTTGGAATGGAGTGCTTGGGGCCTTTCTCTGTTAGACAAAACAGAAAAATAGTCTGTGTGTGCGTGTATGTGTGTGGTGTATACTGTGTGTGGGTTCTCTTCAGGCGTATCAGCAGGAATCTAATAAAAAGGACATTTCTGTTTTCCATATTGTTGTCATACAGGAGCAGCCGTTGCTTCTGGAATATTCCAGAGTGTTGATGGTCCCAGTCTGCTAAGCTGGGTTTTAAGACCCTGGGGGTGGGAATCAGAATTGGGCTTAGAGCTGTATGTAGATGGGCCCCTCCTGGGCTCTGGTGGCAAGTGGGGGTGGGGTGAGAGGGTTGGGGTGGTAGTGTCTGGCAGGGCATGTCTAGTATTGATTTGAAGGAGGCAGCCATACTTGCTGGGTTCAGGGCCCCAATGGCCTCCAGGCTCCACATGCTTTTCATATTCATGTCAAAGTGCCTAATTTCCACATGCTGTTGGTCTCTGGTAGGTTATGACTGGGCGGGGTCCAGGGAGAAAAGCAGGGAAGGGAGACACTGAGAAGCAGAGACAGGTAGACAGACCCTAACCCAGTCCCTGGGGTGGGGCAGACTCTGGGGGGGGATGCTTGTCTGTGCTGTCAGCCACCAGAACCTAAGCTCCTGAGGTGTGGTATATTCTGTCTTCATGGTGTGTTTCCAGCTGTACAATGTGTCATGTCTAGATAATTAAAAAATATGTCTTTGCAGTGCTAGGGATAGAGTCCCAGGCTGCACATACCAGCAAGTCTCTTCCTGAGTTGTATCCCAGCCACATTTTTGACTGGTGGACTGACTGATCTGCTCTGGACTAACATGTTGCTTGAGTGTTGATCTCAACTTTGCTCTGATCAGTGGGGAGCTGGGTTCTGTCACGGTCACTTTGTTACATAGAAGGGGTTGCTGGCTCCAGTTCATTAATGCAGAGATGAACAGGCACCGACCTCACCTGTGAATACTCACTCTTAACCATACCAGTATTTCCGTGAGTGAATGGTGGAAATACATTGACGGGTGAGTGGAAGAGTGAGTGGACAGAAGAAGAAATGGATGGATGAGTGAGAACATGAATAGACTGATGGAGGAATGAATGGGTGGATGAAAACAACTGGCAGGAGGGATGACCCTTCTTACGGTTACCCAACAAAGAGTCAAGACCCGAACCCAGATTTTCTGATTTCAAATTGAGAATTTATTTACCTCCTCCCCCACTCTCCTCAATAGGAAGTTGTGGACAGAAGGTTCAGCTGTGATTGTGGGATGGGGGGTAGATGAGGGTCATCAGGGTAGAGGAGGCCAATCAACGCACAGACTCAAGTATCTTCTGGGTGCTAGGGTGCTAGGGGAGGTGAAGAGGGCTGGGTGCAGAGTTATCCCAGGGGCTTAGCCTTACCTGTGCTCTTTCATTTAAACATCTGCCGTGTGCTCCATGGAGCCTATTTCCTCGCCTGTGAAATGGGACTGATCCCCCAGTTGTGTCTCAACAGGGGCGCTGATGGTGGTGTGAGTGGAACAATCCATTCCTCAGCCTGGCGGGGACACTCCCACTCCTGCTTCTTGGTGTTTTCCAATTACAGTGAGGTCCCCAGATGCTCCGACACACCCTTCATCAGCTGGAGACAGCAGGTGTGTCAGGATGCTGGAAAGATGAAATAGGATGCTCCTTGAAGAGCCGCTTCCACAGAGCCTGGCACCGGGGGGCTTTCACCTTTCCCTCAGCCTTTTCTCCAACATCATTTCTGGAGGTAGCTTGTTGCTGGTTGGTTACAGGTTCTAGGTCAGCCCTCTGCCCCCACCTCTACTGCCCTCTCACCCCATCCCTGCAGGCCTGCATTGACCCGAACCCAGGTTTCACTCTGTAGTTAGTTTCCTCCTTCCTAGAGGGAATGCCATCCTTTAGATGTCTGTCCCTGCATGGTTCCCAACCTCGGACATTCAGATTTGGTATTTTGGTGCCACCTAGAAAACAGGCCTCTCTCCTGTACACTAGACACCAGCTTCCCTTGGCTGCTGGGCATCTGAAATATGAATTTCACCTGAGTCCACCCTTCTCCAAGTCACAGAGGGGACAATGAGGGGTCAGACGTCCCCTTTCTCCTCCTGGGTCCAAGGATCTGGGTGGAGCCCTTTTCTGTCCCTGATGCCCAGCTGGGGATCTAGATATCACCGGATAAAAGGTGAAGAGCATGTGATATCACCTGCGTTTCTTTGTTGCCTTCCTTGGCTTCTACTCCTGGGTACTGCTTGGCCAGCTCTGCCCCTGCACCATAGGCTGGGGGGGGGGGGGAGTCCAGCACCCATCGCCATGTCTCAGAGTGAATAGAGGACATTAGTTCCACAGAGGAAGTTTAGCAGAGGCCTTGCAAGGAGGTGCTAGGTGCAATTTAAACCACACCTGTGGCTCACGCTGGCACTAACTCTAACCAAAGTTTTCTTCTTTTCAGGGATGGGCCACAACCTCAGGCACACACACCAGGGACTCCTATAATGGGCAGCATGCTGTAGGTTTGTATGACTGAGCCCACTGTATCCATCCAGCACCTCACTCTGCAGAGGCCACAGAGGTCACACAAATCATTCAGGGTCACACCCCAGACAGGAGGCAAAACTAATAGTGCTTCCTTGGGCTAGAACTCAGTTGTTCAATGCCACGACCCTTCTGCCTCTATGAACACATATGTAGAGTCCCACATCATGAAGATACAAAGATAATTGGATACACATATGAGCATGCACCTAAAATCAGAGGTCCATGCAGAGAAATTGATATGTGTCACACACACATTTACCAAGCTCCTCTGACACAGATACATCTGCATATGTTCCCATGCTTTTATACCCATACCCACACTTGATATACACATACAGGTGTATGTGTAGGTACATACACATGTACCTCCACACTCTTTACTCACTTCCACACCCATCTTCACACTCACCTCCACACCCCCACTCACTTCCATACCCCAACTCACTCCCTCACCCCACTCATCTCTGCACTCCTCACCGTTCATTTCCATACCCCTCCCTATACCTCCGCACCCCTCTATACCTCTTCCGCTCACCTCCACACATGCCAGAGTAACCACACAGATACCATAACACATGGCTGCTTGAACATAACGGTATGCACAGATAAACACATGCACATGTTTGCACACAGACCTGCACACAAGGAGGGAGAGTTGACCATTCCCTCCCCCTCCCCTCAATTAAACATGGAGATGACTGCACACTTAGGTGGATACTTACACCATCACAACAGAGGACACACACCTAAGACACCCCCAGGTATATAGAACTGCCCCCCCTACAGCTCCACACTCCCAGACATTCACTCAAGCACCATGATCCAATTTAAACAGAAAAGGAAAAACCAAGTTGAAAATTGGAGGGGAAGAAAGGCTTCAGAACGTCTGCAGCTAATAAGCTGGCAGTGGTGCCCGTGCTTCGCGATATCAATAACTCAGTATTGGGTTTCCAAAAAGACATCACATAATTTTTCAATGAGAAATCCATGAGCCCAAAGATGCTGTTATGGTGTGAATTACAATGTGCACGGCTTGTCAGCCGTCCCTGTCAGCATTTTCTGGACGCCTTTGAGGGTGGGAAATGCTGCTGCGGCAGCGGGGATGGTTATTGTTATTATTTCTTCCCTTTGGAGCCTCAAATTAAGAGCACAGAAACGGGTGGGTCCTGGCCTCTTCCTGCCCTCCCCAGGTGTATCCAAATCCAGATCTGTTCAGCCTGATATATTACCAGCGCGGCTTCCTCCCTGCGGTCTTGAGGCCTGTTCTGAGACACAACTGCCTTTTGGGAGCCAGGACAGGGCGCGTGGGTGGGGCTGCTGTCTCTGGCACAGCTCGGTTGTGTTTGAGAAGTCTCTTTGCACATCTGTCACCTGAGGGGTCACAGAGCAGAGCCTCTGACTGTGTCTTCCCAGGCCACCTGAGATCAGGCTTCAGTTCAGGAATAGGGGATGGAGCCATCTGGGCATAGAACTCTTTGTTGAAACCACTTAGGAGGAATTTGGGAGGCCAAGAGGAGAGAGGGGCCTTGGTGACCAGACATGGTGCTGGG
>CABHPH010155287.1:31784-43896 GCA_902168325.1 Peromyscus nudipes | reverse complement strand
GATTAAGAAAAAAAAAACTGAGGGACAAATGAGGAGCGGAGTCCTCAGCCTCCAAGAAGATGCTGCATGGAAAAGCACACACCTGAGGATGGACACTGAACCAGCCTGTGGGAAATCCTGCTGCGTGATTCACCCTAGACTGCCTGGCCTGCAACATGATCACAGACATGCTTCCTCTTCATTAGTACTGCAGATGATAAGCCAACTGAAAACTTTAAAAGAATCCTCATCTCCTTTCAAGGGGATGGGTATATCTTTTTTAAGACATGGTCCAAAGGGGTCTATTTCTTAAAATAAAATAATAAAAAAAAATTTGTAACAGAGAAATGAGTACAAAGCAAGGAGGCAATTGCTTTGAAGGATCAATAGAGAGTCAGGCCACACACCTGTAATCCCAGCACTCAGAACATAAGAGGATGAATGACTAGAAGTTGAAAGCCAGCCTTGGCTACATAGCAGTTTTGAGGCCAACCTGGGCTATATGGAGTCCTACCTCAATTAAAAAAAAATAAAAAGGAAAGGAAAGAGTGAACAGAAAAAGAAGGAAAAAAATCAAAGTCTTGGAGTAGGAACTTGTCAAACAACATCAAAACATTTTCTACCAAATATATTGCAAGAGAATTATCAAATAAGACTAAAGGGTTCCCACTGTCAGACATTTGAGAACGGCTATCTATTGCATGTATCCTTGAAGCTACCATTCCGAGAGAAGGCTCTGGGAGGTCCTGTGCTGGAGAAAGCTACTTAAGGCTTAAACTTGTAAACTGGAGCCTTTGAAATCTATTTGAATACAGAATTCTGCTTTCCGTACCTATCTATTAGCATCTCTCAGATGTACACATCTGGGTTTCCAGGTATGGGAAATAATGCCATTAACAAAGTTTGGTTTTGTTTGCATTTTAAACAAAAAGCAGTGTCCCGCCAACCCCAAGCATACAGAATTTTAACTTACTGTTTTAAGTCTGGATGATAGCTCACGACTAGGCACACACCCACAGTCCCAGCCCACCTTGGTCTTCCCTTTCTTACTCACGGACTCAGGGTCACTGCAAAGGTAAGCGGTAGCCTCTGCCTTTGCCAGCCACTTTCCCTGGGACTCCAGGACACACAGCATGCTGTCAGCAAGGCACCCAACACAGAACTAAGTCACACTGCTGCCTCCTCACCTCAGGGATGTGCCTCTGCTTGCTTGGAGACCGCTCCGGGACAACTAATTGCTTTTCAGCCCAGGCTCCACAGCTTTCTCACATCCACTATTCCCTAGGGCCATATTTACTCAAGCTGTATTTTTCAGAGAATACAGCAGGATGGAGGGAGAGAGGAAGGAGGGGAGGGAGAGAAAGGGAACACACAGTGGTGGGCAGGAAATTGCCTTTTGTCCTCATTATGAGTTAGATTAGCATTTTTAAACTGTTTCACTTAAGACGCAAGAAGTGCTTGCCCAGTTGTATATTTGGGACTTAAGGTGAAAGACAGTGACTGAGACCTGAAGGGACGCATGGCCACTATCAACTGTCTGGGAGTCAGAAGGGGCCACCATCCATGGAGGGACAGGTGCAGTGTCCCCTCCAGCCACCGTCAGCGGCACTGTGGCAGGAAGGTCAGCAGTCCTGAAAGACGGCAGCTTGGATGGATGCCAGGTGTGACTAGTGAGGGGTGCTTGAAGAGGGAGCCATCACTGGTGAGCCAGAGGAGACCACCCAGTCTCTGCCTGCTTCCTTTAGACGATTCTAAAGCAATAATAGCCATCTCACAAAATGACGCCGTAAATAGGGCACTGGCACACCAGGGCACTGGAAGAATGTGTGATGAAACATGGTGAGAGGTAGAACCATCTAGAATATGGGTCTAAAATATGGGTCAGGTGAGCAGAGGGCATGTGCAATTTTTTTGTTGCATTTATGTATTTGGTGTGTGTTTATGTGCTTTAGCACACACGTGGAAGTTAGAAGAAAACTTGTGGGAATCATTTCTCTCCTTCCACTGTGTGGGCCCTGAAGATTAAACTCAGGCTTGGTCAGGCAAGTGCCTTTATCAGCTGAGCCATCTTGTACCACCATTTTTTTTTTTAAATGAGAAGGTAACATTTCTATGAGAGGAAACAAACGCTTTCTTTCAGAATCTTCAAATTGCCTGAATTTGTGTAAACCAAAAGGAGATTTACTTGAAATTCCTCTCTCTCCCTGAGGAAAATATTCCAGAAGTTCCAGAAGTTTTGGATGCCTGGTCTAGAGCAAAAGCCTGTGACCTCAATCCTCAGGACTCAATCCCATGCCTGAGACCTGAAGGGTGGAAAGGGGGAGTCAGAGCTGAGGAGGGGCGAGAGCAGACAGTGACAAGCACATGGCAGTCTGAACCTGCACAGAGAAAGCGTGACCCCGGCGTCCCCCAAGAAACCGTCACCTGGCATCCCCCAACCATTCTGAAATGAGGATGTGAAGAAGAGAATGCCAATTGTGTGGCTTCCCATCTACCTGAATTTCTTCCTTTTAAAAACAAGTCAGTGGGAGCTGACGAGATGACCCAAAGGCTAAGGGCACATGCTGCTCTTGCAGAGGACTAGAGTTCAATTCCCAGCACCTACACCAGCAGCTCACAGCCACCTGCAACTGCAGCTCCGACATCCTCTTCCGGCCTCCACAGGCACTGCCATACACATTCATCCACTCACACCCAGACAAGAACTTATAACTAAACGAAAAGAGGAAAGTACCGTGCCTTCCTCCTTTCTCCTAAGCCATGTGACCCTCAAGGTAGTCCAGCAAAAGGGAATGAGTGATGGATTACCGTTGGATCATTTCTTCATTGTTATGATGAAGTGCAGGACAGAAACGATGTAAGCAAAGAAGAGTTTGTTTTGGCTCACAGTTTGAGGGTGTGGTCCATCACCGTGGCAGGAATGTGATGCAGCTGGGCACAGGGCGTCTAGGAGCTAGAGAGAGATGGCTGCTAGCACTCAGCTTGCTCCGTTTTAATTCAGCCAGAGTCATCATTCAGCCTGGAATGGTGCTGCCCATAGTTTGGGTAATTCTTCCCAGCTTAATTACCCTAATTTAGAAACTCCTCCATAAATGTACCAAAAGATTTGTCTTCTAGGTGACTATGGTGGTTTGAATGAGAATGGCTCTCATATTTAAATGCTTGACCCACCCCACCCCCAGTTAGTGGAACTGTTTGGGAAGGATTAGGAGGGATGGCTTTATTGGAGGAAGTATGTCACTGGGGGTGGGCTTTGAGGTTTCAAGAGTCCATACTATTCCTAGTTAGCATGTTCTCTTGAGCCGGGCGGTGGTGGCGCACACCTTTAATCCCAGCACTCGGGAGGCAGAGCCAGGTGGATCTCTGTGAGTTCGAGGCCAGCCTGGTCTACTGAGTGAGATCCAGAACAGGCGCAAAGCTACACAGAGAAACCCTGTCTCGAAAAACAAAAACAAACAAACAAAAAAGCATGTTCTCTCTCTCGTGTGTTTGTTCTCGTTCTCTCTCTCTCTCTCTCTCTCTCTCTCTCTCTCTCTCTCTCTCTCCTGTAGATCAGGATGTAAGTTTTCAGCTACTGTTCCAGAACCATATCTGCTCAATGCTGCCGTGTTCCCTGCCATAATTGTCACGGACTTTAATCCTCTGCAACCGTGAGCCTCGATAAACATTTCCTTTTATAAGTTGCCTTGGTCATAACACTAGAAAAGTAACTAAGATGGAGATTACGGATCCTGTTAAGTTGGCCATCAATAGTAGCTGTCTCCGATGAAGCATGGAAAGAAACTGGGCTCTGGGAGTCCTAAGCAGAATCGGCATTCGCTGTGTCCCACAGCCAGACTGCCCCAGAAGGCACACCACCTTCTGAGATGACCTATTCTGATGCCTTTGGTCTGGCCAGAGCTTGAGGTCACAGCTCAGACCTTCATGCTCTCCAACAAGACCTGTCACCCACTGAGCTTGGGTCCTGTTGTCAGAGGCCTGCCTTGCCCCCTTTAGCTGCATACGCTCTGACCACTGCTAGACACTGGCTCCTTCCACCTTGAGCCAAAAGCGGTTGGGTGCAGCTGGCTAAGTGTTGGTGTGAGTTGTACGTCTGTGCTCGTTTCTGAGTTTCATAACAAGAGGTCTGGTCTGTTTGCTTTAGGCTCAAGGTCTCCATGGGCTAGAGGCACATCTCCAGCTACCTATTCTCTTTCTTGTTGACAGTGTTCCTTCTCTGCATCTCAGAGTTTCCATGTTTCTAATTCCAAGTTATAGTTAAGAACATACACATATCATTAAAACTTATGTGAAGGATTTGCCAAAGTGGTTTCATTCTAAATTCTTTCCCTCCAGTGTGGCGCCTAAACACCATTTGCTTTTTGTGGTCAGTTGTTGTTTTGTTGAGGTTCATGAGTCTGTCTCTCTCTCTCTCTCTCTCTCTCTCTCTCTCTCTCTCTCTCTCTCTGTCTGTCTGTCTGTCTGTCTCTCAGTCTATTCTAATCAAGGAACTGCATAGCCATTAAGTTCAGCATTCTGTGGCTGTGAGAGATAACATGCTGGGTTCTGCCTTGGGTAACCATAGGGAGCATCAGCCTGCATGTCTGGTACCACAGAGTCAAGAGCTGCAGCCCCTGCCACAAAGGGACTCAATGGGGACATGCTAGTGCTGGCAAGGTTCATCCTGAGCTACTAAGGGCCATCCTCGGAGCCCCTCAGCTTCCAAGAACAAGGAGAACAATACATCAGTCACTGCCCTCATATACCAGTAACCAAATAGACATTCTCCTTTCAAATAACCCCTGGGCGCTTCTTAAAAATCACATCCTTAATTATCCACTCAGCTGAGCTCCACCCTGACTTCAAGTCAAATTATCCCCAGTTCGATCATTGCTGAGGGGAAGTGGTAGGGAGAGGGCAGAAGAGAGGCTGAAGACACCTGTAAGTATCAGGCCAAGTATAAACATCTGGAGGGAGCTATAAACACCTGGAAACGGAGCTGGAGAGAAGCCTGGGTGAGCTCTCAAATTCAATGTTCCATTTAAAACCCCCTTTTTCCCCAGCCCTGATACCATCTAGCGTTCCCATCTGATAACTTTTGATTTATGGCTCAGCCAGTTGTCCTGGGCAGCCACGTGACACACAGCATCTATCACAGTTGATGGACAACAGTGAATTGGTATTGATCAGTCACGCTGAAGGGAAAGAAAGGTCTGTTCTGGCACGAGAAGTATCCCTACCCTTTCCTTGCTTGTGTTTTCCAACCTTTTAGATGGTGAGCTGGGCAAGAGACAGAGTGACTGGGCAGGGAGCATGATGGGTGAGGTGGTGAATTAAGACCATGAAGCCAAACATGAGGCACCTGGATGAAGGTAGGTGGCCAGCAGTCCATCACAGTGCTGAGTCTTGAGACCAATGCTCCTAACTCACTGGGGCCAGTCTTTGACCCTCAAAGAAGAAGCACCATGCAGTGAAATTCTTGGAGAAAAATAAATACCAGCAAGGATGAGACAAAACTGAAACCCTCTCATGTCACCAGTGGGTGTGTAACATGGTGCAGCCACTGTGGAAAAGTCTGACAGTTCCTCAAGAACTTAAACAGAATTACCACAACAACCCTGCAATTCCATTCCTTGGCTCCATATTCAAAGTATGGAAACAAGTGCAAAGCCATAGCCCATAGCAACACTATTCACGGTAGCTAGATTGTAGAAACAGCCCAACAGCTAATGAGTAGGTAAACAAAATATTGCACACACACACACACACACACACACACATTCTTTTTTGAGGCAGTCTGTATATCTCAGGCTGGCATCAATTTTGACATGTTGCAGAGGATGACGTTGGTCTTCTGACCGTCCTTGGTACTGGGATAACAGGAGAGCAAATGCATGCTAGGCAAGCCCTCTAACTGAGCTTCATGCCTAGTCCTTATTATTTATTTATTTATTTAATCTATTAAATTTATTTAATCATGAAAGAAATGGTATAATTGGATACTGTAACATGGATGAACTCTGAAACATTATTATATGCTAAATGAAAGAAACCAGACATAAAAACAAACACATTGTATGATCTCATTGATACGGAGTACTTAAAATAAGCAAATCTACATAACAAATAGCCGATTAGTGGTTGCCAATAGCTAGAGAGGGGACATGGAGAGAGAGTGGTTAATAACTGTGGAGTGTGTCGCTTGGAAGATGATGAAACAGTTCTGGAACCAGATAGTGATGTCAGTTATGAAATGTGAAGCTACTTCAAGCCACTGTATTGAGCAGATTAAAATGATCAATTTTATGCTTCATATATTTTAGCACATGTACCACAGGACAATTTTCTTTGTTGTTCAGTTATACCTGTCCTGTCTTCAGTACTGTACTTTTTTGCTTGTGCCTACTGGGGGTGACTTCTGATGTTTGAATGCAGTTGGGATTCCTTTTTTATGATTTATGTTTGTTAATTGTGGGTATGTGCACATGAATGCAGGTACCTGCGGAGTCCAGAAGAGGGCCTCATACCTCTTAGGACTGAAGTTACACACAGTTGTGAGCCACTCGATATGGGTGCTAGGAACCTCTACAAGAACAATGTCCTTAATAGCTGAGCTCCTGCCTGGACTTCTTGGACTCTACAAAATTAATCCAGATGTTGTACAGGGATTTCCCAGGGTCAGGTCTGGAAATTGTGACTGCCTAGTCTGGCTATACTCATATCACAGCCTTTAGCTGATGGTCTTCAGCCCAATACACCCAAAGGAACATGGTTGTCTCTTCTGTCTAGTAACACTACCACCAACTCCATTTGGTCTTCACAAACTGTCAGTGAAGGGTTCACAACATGCCCCAAGGTTGGGCGTGTTTGCATATGCCCGGCGGACACTTCCGCTTAGCCAGTTCCAGGTCAAGATAGCCATTTCTAGGTCAAGGCATCTCGTGTGACCAGGATCCGTGATGTCACGTAGCCACGCAAGCACGCAGCGTGCCTACGTCATCTACGTCTACCTTGCACGCCCTGCCTTTAAAAGCCGGCGCCATGTTCCCCACTTCTCTCTCTTTCTCTTTCTCTCCTTTTATACACATGTGTCTCCCCGTACAGGCACTCACTATCCCTGTCCTCCAATAAACTCTATTAGCGGATTCTGTCGTGTTTCGTGACATTTCCTTGCAGGGTAACAGCGAAAATAACTAACAGTCAGTCCATCCTGTTTCTTATTTCATGACTTTAAAATGTAAAGTCAGTAGGTTGTAGAGTAGACAGCCACCCAGCTGCTCTGTCTGAACAGGAATGGGCTGTCGTGCTTCAGAACAACTGCCCCAACCAACAGTTATCTGTTACTGCCCTGAACCTGAAGAGTAGCTCACTCACCTAGCCACTTATAGGAAGGGAGAAGCAACCCATGAGACCAGAAAGCTTGAATTAGCAAATTAATATTTGGTGGGATTTCTTTTACGTCTAACCAAGCATGAGATTTGTACAGCAGAGAACTGGACTTTCAGGACAATGTACACAGAATCGCATCAGGTGCCTATTAACCCAGAAGTCCGAGTCAGGAACTTTCTAGAACAGCTCAGCTCTTATACTTGACTTAATTTTGGCTTCTTTGGCCCACATTGGATGAAGCATTGTTTGGGGCCATACATTGTCTTCCTCAAACCCTCCCATGGTAAACTCTAACTTGTCTATGAGCTTGGCCTTCAGTTTTTGTAGAACTACAGACCCCCAACATCCCTGTAGCTGACCCACCTTATCTCAAGTGTGTTCAGATGCATGAATTATCTCAAGTGTGTTCAGATGCATGAATTATCTCAAGTATGTTCAGATGCATGAATTATTTCAAGTATGTTCAGATGCAGGAATGAATGTACCAGTGCATTCCACTGCCCTCGTCTTTCCTCTGTGCCTCTCTAAGGCTTTTCACCCAAACTTGAACAAACTGTTTCCAGCTATTCGGTCATCACTGTTAGTTAACGTGACCATGATAACACCCAAATCTGGACTTTGAGACATGCCTTCCCATTCTGCAAAGATGATAAGCTTCTGCTTCTGGCTATCACCTCTATTTTCTTTTCTTACAAACTCTACCTGGCTTGGAACATCTCTCCAACCCTTTATACTTCTCTGCTCACACCATGAACACCCCACAGGGGAGAGTGCAGCTCTTCTTTCATCCCACCACCAATGACCAGGCCAAAAATCAGAACTAAATCACCGCCACTGTGGCCATTTTGCCATCTTAGTGGCTTTTTATTGTGTTCTCCTATTATCTCCTAAATTAAGAACCTTCGATACCACAGTTGAACTTTCCATTCTTCTATTCAAGGCTCCTTACCATTTGATCCCATCTCTCTACCCTACAGTGCCTAAACTCCCACCCATGCCCAACCTCACCCCATTTCCACTCATCCTAACCCCATAGATCATGGATCAGTGCAGCCCTGCCCTAAACTGCTGCTCTACAGCCCACTTCTGGAATTCTTCTCTCTCTTCTACTCTGTCATTGACTCAGAAAGTGTATACTGCGGCTACCTTGTGCCGAGTGCTAAGTGTTTAGGAACATGTGTGGACAAAGTGGAGACTGAGGCCTTCCTTGGGGCGCATATACTCTATCAAGGGGCAATCAGTATCACATCTACCCCAGGTCTCACTTTCCCCCAAATGTCTTCATAATAATGCACGCCCACCTTCTTCCTTATGTTTGCTGTTCAGAGGTCTTACTTGTTGGCTTCTACTGCCTCAGATCACTCCGTCCATGTAGACTTGTTTCATGAACCCCTGAAGCATGCCCAGGACTGAGCTCCTTGTTGCTACAGCACCTTAGCAGACAGCATGCACATT
The DNA here is from genome assembly GCA_902168325.1 of Peromyscus nudipes. Taxonomy (NCBI): domain Eukaryota; kingdom Metazoa; phylum Chordata; class Mammalia; order Rodentia; family Cricetidae; genus Peromyscus; species Peromyscus nudipes. The sequence goes on along the minus strand of CABHPH010155287.1, from coordinate 35,094 downwards.
TCCTAGGAAGCAGACTGGGTGCACGGCAGCTGCCCAGGAAATACATGTTGTCAGGCAATCAACTGTGCCTGAGTTCAACATTAGAGCTACCAACCCAATTGTCCTTTATCCACTAAGGGTGACCTTCCTCCCATTATGATCGGACTTCTCTAAAGAAGTGCCAAGCAATACTGTTCCCTTCCTCCTTGTACTGCTCCATCTAGAACGGGACACACCCTGGTTCCATCTGAGAGACGCTCTTCAAGTGTGGAATCCTAAGGGCACAAGACGCTGTGAGCAACTCTCGAGAATCATTTCATTTTTAAATCTTTCAGGGACTGGAGATTTCAACTCTGTGGTTAAGAGCACCGATTGTTCTTGTAGAGGACAAGTTCTAGAAGACAAGAGGACAAGCCACATCAGGTGGCTTATAATGGCCTGTTTCTCCAGTGTCAGGACATCTGACGCCCTCTTCTGGCCCCCATGGGCACTGCACTTACGTTTATGTATCCTTGTATGGACATACATTGATACACATAATCTAAAATAAAAAACAAAATCTTTTTTAAAAAAAATCTTTTCCTTTCAGGCATTGGGATGAGCAACAGTTACACAGGCCCTACCCTCACCAAACTCAACCAGTTAGCATTCTCTCAGTAAAAGGATTTAACAGTGAGTTCCAAAATCATACCTACCCATCCCCCATTTTCCGGTGGTGCCTCCCTCATGTGAAGTACATGCTATACCACTGAGCACACTCCCAGCCCTCCCATGCTCTTCTGAGAACCACCTACTAATTTTCATAGACCCCGCATTCGAATTCCAGCTTTAACAAGAGCGTCGGCAAAATCAGGCTGCGGGGAAAGTTTTCGATGAAGGCGTAAAGAACTACTCTTTTCATTTCCGCCGGGGAAAGCTTCCGTTTTCGCCCCAGCCTCTTTAAAGACTGTGTGTATGTGTGACGACAGCTGTGGCGTGCGCCCTTTTTAAGGCACGCCGCTGCGGTAGTGAGGAGGGTGGCCACAATACCCTGTCATTCCGCAGCAGCAGCAGCACGCTCACGCTGTTCCCTCCCAGGCACCCAGAAATAACAACAATGGTACCGACAGAGGACAAGGGTGGGGGAGTGGGTGGGTGCAGACAAAGGGAGGTGGGTGCTGCTGCTGAGTGCTGGTGTGGGGGTGTTCGCCATGTGGCTTCTTAGAGGATTGCTAATGGGGTTAAAATGGGACCAGAGCTCATGGCTCATCATGGGTGAGCACCTGTTGGGGATGAGGTGGAGGAGGAGCAGGAAGAGGAGGGAGGGAAGGGAGGAGTGGGGATGATGGAATGTGGGGAGGTAGGACCAGCAACACTTCTCACTCTATCTTTCAGCTTTTAAGGTAGAAGCCATTCACCGCCCGGGCTTTGTGGGAGGGAATGGCTAGATCCCGAGACAAACCCATTTACTCACCTTCTCCACTGGTCTACCTTAAGAGAGAAGATGAGAGGAGTTGGTCAGAAAGAAGGAAGGAAAGAGGAGGGCTGGAGGGGGAAGAACACATTCTGGAAAACTCCAAGTTAGGGGTCCCTTTTCCACTTGAAGACAACATGTGACTATGGGCTCATGAAGGACAGGACTATCCAGGGCCTAAGTGTGAGTGTAAAATCTTCCAAGGCCCTGTCTCTTCTCTCTTAGATCTGGAGCCTATACAGACAACTACAAGTATACCAAATGTGCCATGGGCCTCCCCAATGCTAAGGGCTAGCTGAGATCCTTTTGGGGATCCACATGAGGTGTCCCACCCCAGTGTATACCTCCTTGCGTTAAACGACCCTAACTGCATGTCTTCATGGTGGGATGACTTCATCCCTGCTCTTTCCAGTGTTGGCTGGCATGGCTTATGATGGGCGGCCTTCCAAAGTACACTGAACCATTCGGGGATGGAATAGTTTGTTGAGCCTATGCTGCCTGTCAGGCTTAGAGAGGCACAGAGCATCAGGCGGTGAAGGTCCAGGAAGTTTAGAAGCCAGAAGGTTGAGGGGCGGAGAGGCCACCCTGACTGTGGCACCTAAGCACTTTCAGAGATCTCCCATGGAGCTGCCGACATTGGGCAGATGAGGACAGACTGATGGCCCCTGGCCAGGGCAGAGAGGTCCCGACATGTGGAATGAATTAGGGAGACAGGCAGAAGCTAGAATTAAAAGCACAATTAAAAATAAGAACTAATTCAACCCCCAGAAAGCAGAGAACTTCACAGGGTACAAGGCCAGGCTCACAGTCCTGGCTGGCTCCTCCCCCTGACCTAGAGCCCTCAGGAAAACGACTGCTCAGAACAGCTGGCCACTGGTGCAGAGAAACGGACAGGGTTGGTGCTGCCCCACCCACCCCAGGGCCATCCGCAGAATTCCGGCTTGAGCTGATAACAAAACCACCCTGGCTGTTCTCTTCTGCATCATAAGAAGACTTCCACTCATAGGGAGGAATCTGAGAATGCTACCTAAGCCACTGAGCTGTCTTGGGCCCTGGATGCCTCCATCCATGTATCATGTCTGTACACTGCCACCTCCTGACCTGTTCCACTGTGACTGGATGGAAAGTGAAATAACAAAACGTGGGTTGATGAGATGGCTCAGTGGGTAAAGGCGCTTGCCACCAAGCCTGACAACCTGAGTTCCATCCCCAGGAAGACCCGCGTGGTGGAAGGAGAGAACTGATTCTGGCAAGTTGTCCTCTGACCTCCATACATGCTCCAAGGGATGCTCACCCTCCCCCCATTCCCTCAATGAAGAAGGTGATTTTTAGAAAGAAAATGCTAAAATGTATGGAGCAGAGTTTCGGTTTTGTTTCTTTCTTTGGGTTTACTGGATGAGACTACTCAGGCTCCAGGGTACGCCTGTCTTCCTCTTGCCCACCCCCGAGGCTCACACAAGGAAGGGTCCCTTGTATGAGGCAGCACAGGCACCCAGCCGTGGTACCCAGCAACACTGTAGATGCTAAGTCAGCCCAGCAGTCCCCAGACACTGTCATCCTGCAAGCTACATGAACTCATGGAAAAGGCTGGCTAGAGCTAACACGAGATCTTCCTAAATTCTCCACCCCTTCTTCGCTTCTACCAAACATCCATGCGTGGTAGCGGTTCACTGATGGGTACTGCAGAGGTACTGATAAACACACCGGAAGTGGTCCTACCCTCAGAGAGAAGGCGGCCCTGGGCTCTTTCTCACAGGGTATTAATAACCTTCCGAAAACTCCTTACATACTTTCGGCTTCACTCTTCGTCTCATTCTCAAGGGTCTCTTGGATCAGAGGGTAAATTCTTTTTTTTTTTTTTTTTTTTTTTTTTTTTTT
>CABHPH010155287.1:9577-31684 GCA_902168325.1 Peromyscus nudipes | reverse complement strand
CTGGAACTTGCTTTGGAGACCAGGCTGGCCTCGAACTCTCAGAGATCTGCCTGCCTCTCAGAGGGTAAATTCTTGATCACAACCTAAAGGCAGGCAAACCCCATGACCTAGAAGTATCCGACATGTAGTGCTTCGCCCAAATCTACCCTCTTCTAAAGCTTTTCTGTGGTTCTCCATCACGACCACCCTTCTAGAGAAGTCTGAAGGATTGAGAATGCAGCAGTTGGTAGAGTGCTTGCCTAGCAGGCACCAAGCCCCGGGTTCAATCCCCAGTGCTGTAGGAACTGGGTGTGGCCGCACACGCCTGTAATCCTAACACTCAGCAGGTAGAGCAGGAGGATTAGAAAGTCAAGGTTATCCTAGCTATAGTAAATTTGACACCAGCCTGGGATAATGAGAGTCTGCCCCCCACCCCCGAAATGTAAAATCCAAAGACAATAGTCTTCTATAGCTAAGACCTAGATCTTTCTTTTCAGACTCAGAGTCCCCATGGACAGTTATCCACAACCAATTCTAACTCTCACAGGCAGTAAATACACAGCCTCTATTCCAGGTTGCAGTCCCCTACGCCCCGTCACAGCCAGGCCAGCTTCACTAGCTCCAGCTCTCTGTCATTTAGAAGCTGAGATTGTATCTCATAGCGAGCCAGGCAGAATTTCTGGAAAAAGAGCCATGCTTTCTGTTCTGATGAACCTGACATTATGTTACATCCCGTCCTTTTTTATGAATGTTTAAGAGAACACAGCTTTGCAAGCATCTGTTGCTCATTTACCCATGGAAAACGTACAACACACCATCTAGAGGGAAACAAGCAAACAAACAAACAAAAACCCTGAATGAGACACGATAGTGAAGTCTAGCCGGGGGTGGGGGTGGGGGTGGGCTTCAGGAACAAAGTGTGCCCACCGGAGGGACAGAACGAATGATGAGCTTTACCGGAGACCACATTTGTATAAAATGGACTGTCTGGTAGCACTGCCTTCAAACTCCACAATCCCTGTTTCTTCCATAACGCCGGTCGTCATCATGGCCACCACAGACTTGGAGCCCACAGAAATGTCTTCAGGCTCACTGTCTGTGTTTTGGCTCCCACTCATCTTTCCCATGTTATAATTTACTCGTATCTACAACAAAAACAAAAAAGCCATCCAGAAACGCGGGGGTGGGGTGGGGGTGCAAAAGGTGGTCAACCAGACCTGAAGTTCTGAACGTTCGTCTGTGGTTTGTCCCAAGGGTGTGCCTGGAAAGCCCACAACAGGCAGCCCCCGGCTGGCCTGCGTACCACGGCCCTGTCATTGCCTCGGCTGCCTGTAATTTTCAGCAGGATACCCCACATCACACAGCATCCACATCCTTTCGTCGTGCTTTTTATAACATAAATGCTGCGTTTTCGCTGAACAAGCCCTCGCTCGGCCAAGCCTTGGTGAGTCTGTTGTGTAACATATGTAGATTGGTATCTTGACTTACTTCTGAAACATGCCAGTTGTCATCCTAGGAGGAGTGAGTGTCGTCTCACAGAAACACCGGAGCCATCCATGGAGAGAGCCCTGGGAGGGACTTCTGTGGTCACGTAACTTAACCTAACTCCTCTAGCCCGTGAGGTAAGGAGACCAGGAAAGGTGAGTGAATTCAAGATCTTGCATGAAAAACCACAATCAGAACCCAGGCTCTGACTTCAAAGCCAGAGTGCTCGTCACTCAGTGAGACTGGAAAACAAGATTTAATCTTTTAAAGGCATGCTCTACTGGCCATAGCAAGAGAAAATGAGAAAAAGTTCCTTAAAATACAGAAAACAGCCAGAAGCCTGATGATAGCCAATTAAGTTAATACACTCTCCCAATTAAGTCTTCCGCCCAGAAAGCACATGGTGGAATTTGAGATCCTCTGCTCAGCTGCCCATGGAATTCCTAATGAGCTGTGGGGAGACCCAAAGGTAGAGAAAGAGGAGGAAGACAGCCCCAAACCCCAAATATACAGCCAGCGCAACCCCAGTGCCCAGAGCACAAAAGGATCCGTCACCTCCTTGCCTAGTGGCCCAGGGCTAAGGGAGGCATCTGTCCCTGCAGTTCTCTCCTATCCTGGGATGGACTTGGGTCCTAGCAGCTGTCCCCTCCTAAGGAGAGCACGGGGATCAATGAGCTGCTGGTTGTCAAGGACGGCAAGCTGAGCCTGAGAGGTAACACATTAAGCATCCAGCAGCATCATTATTAAACCTACAATCTAAAACCAATTATACTTTGCAGAAGAATGCAGCCTTCATTTAAACCACTCCTCGAGGAAAATCAAAAGCCTGAGATATAGAGTTCAAGGCAAGCGGCAGAAGTACTTAGGCCGCACGAAGCTGGGACTTGGGCATACACTGGTAATAGGAACCCTGCAGTTCCCACTCAAGTGGAAGCAGGGCAATGAGACACAAAAGGCTGGAAGACGAAAACAAGATGCGAACATCCCCCTCCTACCAAAAAACACCTGGACGGATTTCACCATGAATTTGTTTCTTTCTCTCTGGGGGGAACCAAGTCTAACGCCTGTATAAATTATAGATCTCAAACTGGTAGCCAGCCCCCCACCCCCAGGGTTTTCAGGGGTGGCAGGTGGAGGGTAGAGTCACGTGTTAGCACCCAGAAACAAGCGCTTTCCATGTAAGAGACTCAATTTGCAGCTTCTCTTGGCAAAGCGACTGCCCAGCAACACCGCAGCAAGGATTGGAAGCAAGACTTGGCTGGAACTTCGCATGAATAAATGGGTACGTGCTCTGTGCCCACCTGAGTCTCCACCACTTCCTCCTGACGTGGGAAATGCCCTGCTTCATCAAGCTTGTCCTGTGCTACGGGGTATAAAGAGTATTTGGAATGGGCTTCTAGGAAGGGGTGGTATTTTGATAAGAAAAGCAAGCAAGCAAGCAAGAGTGGGAGAATGCTCCCGAAGAAGAGCAGCACAGAGTGTACAGGGAACAGTGAGTAACTCTCCGAACAGTATTCTTGGGAAGGGAGGAGGGAAGTACTTGAATGTCGTGCGGCTGCCACCTCCTCACCAACCTGGTTTCAGGTAAGCAGAGGTGGCATCTTGACTACTCGATGACAGCTGCATGCTGTGAAGGACCACCCTCACAAAGATCTTCTGTGCTAGAGCCCCCAAACCATCCCCGGAGGGATGCTGACATCATGGAGGGCTTCAGGCTCGGTGCTGCTGATCTGTGTGGTGCTGGCTGCTTAGGAAGTGACCACTAGGCTATCAGGGCCCTGCAGCAAGTATTGCCTGGGGATGAGGCCATGGTCTCCGTCCACAAAAGGAACCCCAAAGAAGGAAGTGGGCAAACATATAGATTTCATATCATTGTTCCGGTCTGGTGCTAACACAAAAGGCGTAGCGGAGGCTCCCTATCCAAGCCAGTCTTCAAACCCACAACCTCTACCTTCAAAACGCACGCTGATTCTGCTCTCTTCTCGTGATCTTTATAGCCATCTTCCAACCCACGTCCTCATCACGTCCTATCTGGGCCTCTGTGAGAACCTCTCAGTTGGTCTCCCTGCCTGACCTCTGCCACCCCTGCTCTGCCACACGGTCAGCTCTCCACAATGGAGGAAGGACAGTAACAATTTCTCTCAGCATTCAAGCCCCCAAGTGGCCTCCTTGCCTACTTGGCATAAAACCTGCTATCCCGACAGTGGCTTTCAAAATGTGGGGTAACCTTACCCACTCACTACTCTCCAGTCACAGCGTTCGGCTGGCTACCAGGTATCTACCAGGTGCCAAGCATCCCCCTGTGGCCAGGAATACACTGGAACAGTGCACCCTTTGCCATTCATTTATTCACTTATTTATTAGATAGGATAAATAGCCCAAGTTTAGAGAATGTATTACATAGTCTAGGTTAGACTATGCAAATTCACTATTCTCCTGCCTCAGCTTCCTGAGACCTGGAATTCTAGGTATGTACTAACATGCCTGGCTTGTTGCTCTTTCTTGAATGCAGTGAAACTGTTGGAGCCCACCAAGGTTTCCTGGTGGCTTTACCCAGCAGGACTACGTAAGAGGATGACTGGACCACGAGCCCGGGTACCAGGTCTTTGGAAGGGTCTACACTTGGTTGTATTTAGCAGGGGGAGGTCTTTTTGCCTCGCTCCTTGGCATTGTTATTAAAAGCCCTTTTGAAAAAGGTTCTGCGTCGGTGGAAAAGGATCCAGGCCCGCCCGAGGCTATCCTGTGTTTCTATCTGTTTCTCTCCCCTCTATATTTCTATCTTAGTTTTTTATCCCTCTTTCCTCAAGAGTCCCTGGGGTAAATAAATGTGGGTGCTGGTCTCCCACATGAAACTGCTTCAGTCCCAGGGCCTTGACGCCTATCCCCTCTATCTGAAACTATCCGAACCTAGGACCACACAGAGCTCCCCTTGTCACCTACTCAGGCCTTCCCAACACACTTCTATAAATGTCAGCCTTCACTATCCAGCTCCTCACTCCTCTTTGGTTGCATCCCAGCATCCCTCCCTAGGAGATCTTATGTTTCCTCTCTGTCTTCCCCACTAGAATGTGAGTTTCATGGGGACAAGGAATGGTCTTTTTTCTTGTTGAGCATCCCTGCCTCTCAGGGAGTGCTTCACAGATCTCAATGGACCACCAGTTTTGATGGACTGACATAAGGGTGATTCCCCAGGCTCTATACAAAGGAGTTAGCAGAGATCAGGATGGAGGATGCATAAGTGTGGAGGGAGCCTGAGTGTGGGGGGCGGGGTGAGGAGGAAGAGGGGTTTCTGGTGCCATCTGTGGTAGTGCTCCAGCAACAGTAGTAACTTTTCCATGTAAGAGAGAAGTCCCAGCTGGAAACACAAAAGCAGAATCTGGTGTAGTGGGGGCTGACGAGGGCAAACTGGTCCAAGTGACCCAAAGGTCAGTTTCTGGGGTCTCTTAGCAAGCAATAACATTGCATAGAAAGGGCAAGACAACTTTTCCCAGTTTCCAATGCCTGGTTGCTTAAAGAGTGACCTTTCATCCTAAGCAAGCAGGTGCAGTACCAGGATGGCTACACCGAGTTGGAGTTGATGAGCCACAGAGCAGAGGTGATGGAAGTAACAAACCCAGTCAGTTGGGCAATTCTTTCATCATATCCCCCCCCCCCCCATGCTGTGCAGGAGTATGTGTTCGAGTGTCTGTGTGCATGTGGACTTGCAGGTACACATGCATGTACGTGTGCATGACTATGGAGGTAAGAGGTTGGCATGAGGTGTTTTTTTTTTTGTTTTTTTTGTTTTTTTTTTTCCCCCCCAAGACAGGGTTTCTCTGTGTAGCCCTGAGCATCCTGGAACTTCTTCTGTGGAGCAGGCTGGTCTCAAACTCAGAGATTCACCTGCCCATGCCTCCCAGGTGCTGGGATTAAAGGTGTGCGCCGCCATGCCCAGCATAAAGTGTCTTCCTTGATCTCTTTTCACCTCAGCTTTTTTCAAAATTTATCTTTGTGTGTGTGTGTGTGTGTGTATGTGTGTGTGTACATGTTAGTATGCACATCCGTTAGAATGCATACCCAGGAAGGTCAGAAGAGAGCACCGGATCCTTTGAAACTGGAGCCATAGATAGTTGTTAGTCACCTAATGTGGGTACTGAGAGCCAAACTCAGGTCCTTTGAAAGAGCAGCGGGCGTTCTTCATCACTGAGCCATTTCTCTAGCCCCTCCAGCTTATTTCGGGAGACAGGGACTCTGACTGACCTGGCTTGGGATCTAGAGATCTGCCTGTCTCCTCCCAGCTCCCAGCATTCCTTGGGTTCCAGACATACACTGCGGCCTTAGCTTTTGATGTGGGTGGTGAAGATCCAGGGTCCTCAAGCTTACACAGCAAACACTTTGCTGACTCAGCCGCCTCCCCAAACCCAACACAGCAATTATCTAACCAATGCTATACTTCGCCTCATCCAGGTGAGAGCCTCACTGAGAAGAAGGTGCCAGGGGGAGCTCAGCTTGGTTCTGAGAATAAGCCTACAGGGCAAGCTAGGAAACCGGGAGCCACAGGCAATGCAGGGCAGCACCAGGAGTCGGAAGCCGTGAGGGCCACACTGCTGTCCTCTTTACTTTGGAATCCGCTGGGCAGGATGGAAACCGGTGTGTGTTCCAGACGTCGTATCAAGTGAATCACCCTTTCCTCTAAGCTTCATGTCCTCACTCATTAGCCAATCCAGCTCTTGAATACTAAGCTACCATGCGCCCACTATTGTGGTTTACTCTGTGCCAGTGATCTAGGTCAAGAGATTAGAGACAATACATCATGGCTGGTATTGAAAGGCAGAGTCAGTTCCGCCAGCAGAAAAAATAAGCCAGGAAACATCTTCCGAACAAACCCTTCCTCCCAGGGTGTTGCAGGGATTCAAGGAGTGACTGGAAATTAAGAGACCCAGATAAAGGAACAAGTCACTCCGCCGTGTTTGTTTGCTTGGGGCTGCTTCTAATTTTAATAAGTGCTGACAAGGGACTGGTGCATCTCAAGATCAGGGTTATTCCAAGTGCTATTTCCAGGCTTGGGAACCACTGCCCTGGAGAACCAGTGCTCAGGAGCGATAAAGAATGGAGCAGTCCACCCACTCTCCATACTCCCAGGAGCAATGAAGCCAGCCCAGCAGAATTGCAAAGCGCAGAGAGCCTACGATCTGTTCCTGCCGCGCAGAGATAACCTCACACCTGGACCCGCAATGCACCGATAAACACACCTGGAACTGCAGTGCACAGATAACCTGAACCTTCTTTGCGTCTTTGGTTTCAACTTCTGCCCCAGCCAAGCGTGTGATCAGAGCTGCTGACAAGCAGCAAACTGGAGAGATTTAAATTTCATCTCCTAATTTCCCCACCCACCACCCCCTGCTGGGAATGCCTTCATGCAGGGACAGCCTTCTCAGAAAGATGGCCGAGAGGCTGAGAGCAGGAAAGGAGGATCGATCATCGGCTGCTGGGGGGAGTCCAAAAGACTCATTGTGCTGCCACTGAAGAGATGCCCTGAGACCCACCGGGAGCATCTGAACTGTGGATGTTGCAATTCCAAGCTACATTCTGAAAAAGGGGGGCATCGCTTCCGAAATGGCGGCTTGATGACCATTTCATGGTCCACCCAGCCACTTCCCAGAGGAAGAATGGAGAGTGAGAAGATATGACGAAGGCCAGATGATGTGTGAGGTCAGTTCCTGCACAAAGTCTCCTGAACCAGACACTCTCATTTCAAGATGGCAGCTAAATCAAACCAACACAACAAATAAAGAGCAGGTCAAAGGTCTTGCTGCCCAGTCTGGGTAACAGGCTAATATTCTCAGCTGGCACATCTGAGCAGGACCAACGTACTTACCAGGAATACTGCCAATGAGCCACTTCCAGAAGGAACCTCTACAGTCTGGGGTCAGCCACCCATTACTGCATCATTTTTAACTGGTGACTTCAGTAGCACACTACCTGAGCCTATTCATAGTTATTTGAGGACAGGGACCTTCCTGGCAATAGACGTTGACCCCATGTTTTAAAAGCATAAGTGGGCAATTACAAGTTGTCCAAGCTCAGTCAACAGGTTCCCGAGGTAACTGACACTTGGGTTGTTCATCATTTACTGGGGGAGCTGAGACTGACATCATCATTTACGGGGGTGGGGGTGGTGGTGGTGGCGGGGGCTGAAATTGACAGGGTTCAGGACTATCCTGAAAGATGGTGCTTGGGTGCCTGAGAAAACAGCAGATGCATGGAGGCCACGCTCACTCCCTCTTGCCCTTCAGTTCTGAAGCAGGTCCTGGGACCTTCACTGGAGAGGTGACCTGCAAAGCAACATCCTTTTTCTGCAGACACAGGAGAGATTTGAATAAACAGGCCCTGTCCCATCTTCTCCACCCAGTTTATTGTCCTTAGTTACATCAGACCCTTTTGTGCAAGACTGTTTTTCCAACTATGACTCTTCATTAAAACTAAGCACGCATGCTCTATCCATTCATCTGTGGGTGGACATCTTGTCTGGATCCACGTCCCAGCTATTAGCAACAGTACAGTTCAAACACAGGTGTGCAGGTTTTTCTGTGGCAGGACTTAGCATCCCCTGGGTATGTACACAGAGGGGTATCCTGGGTCCTATGGTAGCTCTACTTTTAGATTTTTAGATTTGGTTTGGTTTGGTTTTTGAGAAACCTCCATTCTTATTTCTATAGTGTGGTTGCACTAATTTACTCCCCAATCAGCAGGAAATAAGACTTCCTCTTTCTCTCCACCCTTAATAGCATTTGTGGTCTAATTTTTTATTTATTTATTTTATACAGGGTTTCACTATGTAGCTCTGGCTGGCTTAGAACTCTGTATGTAAAGCAGGCTGACCTCAAACTAATGGAGATCCATCTGCCCTCTGCCCCCTAAGTTGGTATATGTCACCACATCGACTTTAAAGTGATTTTTAAAATTTTAGATAATAAAAAAAAGTGTTTAACATCCTTAGCCCATCTGAGAAACTCATATTAAAACAACTTTGACATTGTATCTCACCTCAGTCAGAAGGTCTAACGTCAAGAAAACAAATGGTGCATGCCTTTAATCCTAGGACTTAAGAGGCAGAGGCAGGAGGATCTCTGTGAGTTCAAGGCTAGCCTGGTCAATATAGTGAATTCCAGGCCAGCCAAGGCTATGTATTGAGGCCTTGTCTCAAAAGAAGGGCAGGGTCCTAAGTGAATGGAAAACCAACCACATCAGCTTATTCCATTTCCCAGAGGTGAATGTTTGAGATATCTGTTGAGCCATCTCTAGCGTCGGGAAAGGACAGCAGTCACTTCCACGCCCACAACAGACAATACTTCATTGACCACCTTTCCCGTCGATCCTAGTCAAAGCCACAGAATCTTCTGAAAACACTTCCTTAATAGCCAAGGAAACACACGCATGAGTCAACGCTGATTAGCCCTTTCGAGTCTACACCTCATCTAAGCCCTGAGGACAGGAGGGCAAAGCCATAAAAATCCTGTCCTCACTGCACCTAGGCATCTGTCCTAGCCAAAGCCCTGACCATCACTCTCACATTTCTTTGGGGATTGGCAGCAAGGCCTGCCTAGGATGCCCGGAATACAACCAGCAGCCTCTGAGCTGCAATCAGACCAAAGCAGTGAGAGTGCACAGCTCTATTTAGAGCCCTATACTTGGCTGTTTGTGCTGCTGGGAGAACAGTCTGTGGCAGCTTGCTTAATTCTGGGCCCTCCGCTTGGCTCTGCATATCAAATTTCACTGGTTTTTCTCTTCTCTCAGACTTTGGCAGTGGTAGGAGACACAACTGAGAAAAATTCTGCTGAAGTTTAGCTGCTGATTTCTAGACTATATTTTCTGATGGAGATTCATGTGCATGGTTAGGAACACCCTATTGCAAAATGCATCAGGATCACCATCGGACCATGGTGACGTGGTATCTAACATGAAATAGAGTGCAACCTTTCCTCTATTAAAAACAAAACAAAACAAAACAAAAAACCCTCGCCTCCCAACAGGAGAGAGTGCAATTACAGGAAGATTAAAAGGTCAATTGCATGCCTTCCTAGAAACCGAAGAGACACTAAGAAGTAGTCAGTGTGGAAGCTGAGAAGCAGGAGAGCATGGTGGAGGGATGAATGAGAGGGACTGAGTCACAGACCTGCGGAAAGGTTCTCTGGGGTGTGTGGAAGCTTCCTGTGGGACACTGTCAGTGCCCTTGGGAATCCATTTTTACTTTTTGAACAAACTTTTATTGAGCACATAGTGTGTATGAGGCATGATCCTAGAGACTGGAGAAAAAACAATGAACAAAATAAACGGCCCTAAACCATTCTCCCTTCCTCTGTGCACAGATATATCTGATGGCGGTATTGATTATGTTTTTATCTTGACACTGGGACTATTGATGTTCATCCCTCCTTGACGTTCATCATGGTTTAATTTTTCTGGAACAAATTTGAACTTCTTCCTTCCCTCCTTCCTTTCTTTATTTCCTTTCTTTCTGTTTTCTTGAGACAGGGTTTCTCTGTAACCTCCCTGGCTCTCTTAGAACTCACTTCATAGACCAGGCTGGCCTTGAACTCACGGAGATCCACCTGCCTCTGCCTCCTGAATGCTGGTATTAAAGGCATGAACCACCACACACAGTGTGAATTTCTTTATTAATCAAAAATATGACTTATCAAAGTAAAATATTAGGGCCAGTAAGATAGCTCAGCAGATAAAAGCAGAGTTTGCTATGCAAGCCTGTGGACCCGAGTTCAATCCCGGGAACCCACTCCATAGTAGGAGGGGAACAGACTTCTAAAAATTGTCCTATTGTCTACACACACACACACACACACACACACACACACACACCACACACACACACACACACACACACACACCATAATCCATTGTTTTTTCTCTCATACACACACACACAGCATAAAAGTTAAAGAGTTTTGTTTCAAAAAATTAAATATTAAATTATTAAAAAGAAATCACTGCAACACATGATATAGAGAAATGGGCATGTCCAGGACCCTCAGTATCTATGGGTCCTGATATCTATGTATCAGGACTATGAAGTTGGGAACAAGGAAAGCTAGCCCATTGCCACACTCCTCTCTCTACAGACACTTTGGGAGGCTGTTACCAGGTGGACATGGGATCAACTATGTGGAAAGGAAGGTTAAAAACAGAAGTGACCAGAGAGTCCTGCCTCTAGGACCTAGGCCCTAAGGCACAACCTGTGTCCTCCTACCCCCACCCATCACTGCCCCAGTTGCAGGCCAACAGGGAAGACTCCTGTGGGCAGGCTTCCCCACCAACACCCTCCTACAATCTACAAGACTCACTCCCTACCCTAAACCCACCCATTCCCCTGCGACCGCAGTGGCTTCCTGAGTCACAGAATCCCCCAACTCCAATTATACAAAGAGCTACGATTGGAACAAGAGTGGCCCCCTGAGACACAGACAAAGCAAACACAGAGTGGACCATGAGCAGCTCCCTCAGACACAGACACCTCTTGAAGCTATTGGAGGAAGAGATGGGTAGGTGCTCCAAGTGGTTCTCCAACAGCAAGACTTGAATATCACAATGTAGAAAAAGCAAATGAAAGTGACCTTAAAAGTAACTTTATGAAGATGATAGAGGACTTTAAAGAGGAAATGAAAAATTCCCTTAAAGAAATTGAGGAAAAGACAAACAAGAAATTGGAAGAAACCAATAAATCCCTTAAAGAAAGCCAAGAAAAAAGCAATTAAACAGGTGAAGAAAACAGTTCAAAACCTGATAATTGAAATAGAGGCAATAAAGAAGACACAAACCGAGAGAATGCCAGAAATAGAAAATCTGAGTAAACGAGCAAGAACTACAGATGCAAGCATAACCAACAGAATACAAGAGGTGGAAGAGAGAATCTCTGGAGTGGAGGATACAATGGAGGAAATAGATTCATCAAAGAAAACACTAAAGCCAAAAAGTCATAACACAAAATGTCCAGGAAATCTGGGACACCATGAAAAGGCCAAACCTAAGAATAATAGGGATAGAAGAAGAAGAATACCATCTCTAAGGCATAGAAAATATATTCAACAAAATCATAGAAGAAAACTCTCCCAACTTAAAGAAGGAAATATGTACGAAGATACAAGAAGCTTATAGAACACCAAATAGACTGGACCCCCCAAAAAAGTTCCCTTGCCACATAATAATTAGACCACTAAGCATACAGAATAAAGAAAGAATAATAAGAGCAGTAAAGCAAAAAGGCCAAGTGACTTATAAAGGCAGACCCATCAGAATAACACCCGACTTCTTAGTGGAGATTCTGAAAACCAGAAGGTACTGGACAGATGTAATGCAGACACGAAGAGACCACAGATGCCAGCCTAGACTATTATACCCAGCAAAACTTTCAATCACCATAGACGGAGTGAACAAGACATTCTAAGACAAAACCAAATTTAAACAATACCTATCCATAAATCCAGCCCTACAGAAAGCACTAGAAGGAAAACTCCAACCTAAGTTAGATACACCCATGAAAACACAGGAAATAGATAACCCCACAGCAGCAAATCCCAAAGAAGGGAAATACACACACACTACCACCAAAAGATAACAAGAATTAATAATCACTAGTCATTAATATCCCTTAATATCAATGGACTCAATTTACCAAAAAAAGACACAGGCTAACAGAATAAATATGAAAACAGGATCCATCATTATACTGCATACAAGAAACATACCTCAACTTCAAAGACAGACACTACCTCAGAGTAAAAAGCTGGGGAAAGACTTTCTAATCAAATGGGCTTAAGAAGTAAGATGGTGTAGCTATCCAAATATCTAACAAAATAGACTTAAATCTAAAATCAATCAAAGGAGATCAGGAAGGATATTACATATTCATCACAGGAAAAATCCACCAAGATGAAGTCTCAATTCTGAACATTTATGCCCCCAATACAAAGGCACCCACATTTGTAAAAAAAAAAAATTACTAAATCTTAAGTCACACAACAAACTCTACACATTAACAGTGGGAGACTTCAACTCCCAACTCCCACCAATGGACAGGTCTACCAGACAGGAACTTAACAGAGAAATAAGGGAACTAACAGATGTTATGACTCAAATGGACTTAATAGATAACTACATAACATTCCACCCTAACACTTCTCAGCACCCTATGGAACCTTCTCTAAAATTGACCACATACACAGTCACAAAGCAAATTTCAACAGATAGAAAAAAATTGGAATAACCTCCTGTATTTTATTGGCCCACCATGCCTTAAAGTTAGAATTCAACAATAACACAAATTACAGAAAGACTACAAACTCATGGAACTGAATAATGATCAATGCTCGGTCAAGGAAGAAATAAAAAAAGAAATTAAAGACTTTCTAGAATTCAACAAAAATGAATGTACAACATCCCCAAACTTATGGGACACTATGAAAGCAGTGCTAAGAGGAAAGTTTATAGCACTAAATGCCTACATAAAGAATATGGAGAAATCTCACAGTAGCAACTTAACAGCATACCTGAAAGCTCTAGAACAAAAAGAAGCAAACTCACCCAAAAGGAATAGATGCCAGGAAATAATCAAATTGAAAGCTGAAATTAATAAAATAGAAACAAAGAGAACAATACAAAGAATCAATGAAACAAAGAGTTGGTTCTTTGAAAAAAGTCAACAAGATAGACAGCCCTTATCCAAATTAACCAAAAGGCAGAGAGAAAGAATCCAAATAACAAAATCAGAAATGAAAAGGGAGACATAACAACTGACAATGAGGAAATCCAGAGAATCATCAGGTCATACTTCAAAAATCTGTACTCCACAAAACTGAAAAATCTAAAAGAAATGGACAATTTTCTGGATAGGTACCACAAACCAAAGTTAAATCAAGACCAGATAAACAATTGAAATAGACCAATAACCCCTAAGGAAATAGAAACAGTCATTAAAAGTCTCCCAACCAAAATAAGCCCAGGACCAGATGGTTTCAGCACAGAATTCTGCCAGAATTTCAAAGAAGAGCTAATACCAATACTCCTCAAATTGTTCCACACAATAGAAACAGAAGGAATATTGCCAAACTCTTTCTATGAGGGCTACAGTTACCCTGATACCCAAATCACACAAAGATGCAACAAAGAAAGAGAATTACAGACCAATCTCCCTCATGAACATTGATGCAAAAATACTCAATAAAATATTAGCAACAGAATCTAAGAACACATCAAAAAAATCATCCATCATGATCAAGTAGGCTTCATCCCAGAGATGCAGGGATGGTTTACCATATGAAAATCTGCCAATGTAATCCATTATATAAACAAACTAAAAGAAAAAACCCACATGATCATCTCATTAGATGCTGAAAAAGCCTTTGACAAAATCCAACACCCCTTCATGATAAAGGTCCTGAAAAGATCAGGAATACAAGGAACACATTTAAAATAATAAAGGCAATTTACAGCAAGCCAACAGCAAACATCAAATTAAATGGAGAGAAACTCAAAGTGATCCCACTAAAATCAGGAACAAGACAAGGCTGTCCACTCTCCCCATATCTATTCAATATAGTCCTTAAAGTTCTAGCTAGAGCAATAAGACAACAAAGGAGATCAAAGTGATACAAATTGGAAAGGAAAAAGTCAGACTTTCACTATTTGCAGATGATATGATAGTATACATAAGTGACCCCAAAAATTCTATCAGGGAACTCCTACAGCTGATAAACACCTTCAGTAATGTGGCAGGATACAATATTAACTAAAAAAAAAAATCAGTAGCTCTTCTATACACAAATGATAAACGGGTTGAGAAAGAAATCAGAGAAAACATCACCCTTTACAATAGCCACAAATAATATAAAATATCTTGGGCTAACTCTAACTAAGCAAGTGAAAGACCTGTATGACAAGAACTTCAAGTCCCTGAACAAAGAAATCGAAGAAGATATCAGAAAATGGAAAGATCTCTCACACTCATGTATAAGTAGGATTAATATAGTAAAAATGGCAATCTTACCAAAAGCAATCTACAGATTCAATGCAATCCCCATCAAAATACCAACACAATTCTTCACACACCTGGAAAGAACAATATTCAACATGATGTGGAAAAACAAAAACCCAGGATATCTAAAACAACCCTGCACAATAAAACAACTTCTGGAGGCATCACCATCCCTGACCTCAAGCTCTACTATAAAGCTATAGTAATAAAAACAGCTTGGTATTGCATAAAAACCGACATGTGGACCAATGGAATCGAATTGAAGATCCTGACATCAATCCATACATCTATGAATACCTGATTTTTGACAAAAAAAAAAGCCAAAACTGTACAATGGAAAAAAGAAAGTATCTTCAACAAATGGTGCTGGCATAACTGAATGTCAACATGTAGAAGATTGCAAATAGATCCATATCTGTCCCTGTGCACAAAACTCAAGTCCAAGTGGATCAAAGACCTCAACATAAATCTAGTTACACTGAACCTGATAGAAGAGAAAGTAGGAAGTAGCCTTGAACACATTGTCATAGAAGAGTACTTCCTAAATATAACACCAGTAGCACAGACACTGAGAGCAACAATTAATAAATGAGACATCCTGAAACTGAGAAGCTTCTGTAAGGCAAAGGACATGGTAAATAAGACAAAATGACAGCCTACAGAATGGGAAAAGATCTTCACCAAACCCACATCTGACAGGGCTGATCTCCAAAATATATAAAGAATTCAAGAAACTAGACATCAAAATATCAAACAATCCAACTTTTTTTTTTTTAAAGGCTACAGAGCTAAACAGAGAATTCTCAACAGAAGTATCTCAAATGGCTGAAAGACATTTAAGGAATTGCTCAGCATCCTTAGTCATCAGGAAAATGCAAATCAAAACAACTCTGAGATACAATCTTACACCTGTCAGAATGGTTAAGATAAAAAACACTGATAACAGCTTATGTTGGAGAGGATGTGGAGCAAGGGGAACACTCCTCCATTGTTGGTGGGAGTGCAAACTTGAACAGCCACTTTGGAAATCAGCATGGTGGTTTCTCAGAAAATTTGGAATCAATCTACCTTAAGACCTAGCTATACCACTCTTAGGCATATACCCAAGGAATGCTCAATCATACCACAAGGATACATGCTCAACTATATTCATAGCAGCATTATTTGTAATAGCCAAAATCTGGAAACAACCTAGATGCCCCTCAACCAAAGAATGGATTAAGAAAATGTGGTACAAGCTGGGCGGTGGTGGCGCACCCCTTTAATCCCAGCACTCGGGAGGCAGAGGCAGGCGGATCTCTGTGAGTTCGAGGCCAGCCTGGGCTACCAAGTGAATTCCAGGAAAGGCACAAAGCTACACAGAGAAACCCTGTCTCGAAAAACAAAAAACAAAAAACAAAACAAAACAAAAAAAAAAGAAAATGTGGTACATATACACAGTGGAGTACTACTCAGCAGTGAAAACCAATGACATCATGAAATTTGCAGGCAAATGGATGGAACTTGAAAATATCATCCTGAGTGAGGTAACCCAAACCCAGAAGGACAAACATGGTATACTCACTCATAAGTGGATACTAGATGTAAAGCAAAAGATAACTAGACTACAACCCACAGCTCTAGAGAAGCTAGCTAACAAGCAGGACCCTAAGAGGGATGCATGGATTGCTCTGGGAAGGAGAAATAGATGAGATCTCCATGAGTAAACTGGGGATAGGGGGAGCAATAGAAGGTAGAGGATGAGGGATGAGAACATAAGGGAATGGGGAGGTCGAGCTGGAACAGGGATGGAGTGGGAGAGCAATGAGAGAGACCATGATAGAGGGAGACATTATGGGGATAGGGAGAAACCAGGTGCTAGGGAAATTCCCAGGAATCCACAAGGATGACCCCACCTTAGACTCCTAGCAATAGAGGAGAGGGTGCCTGAACTGTCTTACCCCAGTAATCAGATTGGTGAATACCCTAACTGTCATCATAGAGCCTTCATCCAGTAACTGATGGAAGCAGATGCAGGGATCCACAGCCAAGCACCAGGCTGAGCTCCAGGAGTCCAGTCAAAGAGAGAGAAGAGGAATTCTATGATCAAGGGGCATCAAGATCATGATGGGGAAACCTGCAGAGACAATCAAACCAAACTAGTGGGAACTCACGAACTTTAGACCAACAGCTGTGGAGCCTCCATGGGACTGGATTAGGCCCTCTGCATAAGTGAGAGAGTTGTGTAGCTTGATCTGCTACTGTGGGATGTCTTTCTGTACACTGTGAATATATGTTGTTCCCATTGGTTAATAAATAAGCTGCTTTGGCCTATGGTAAGACAGCTTAGAGGCAGGCAGGGAAATCCAGGGAGAGAGACAAGAAGAAAGAGGCCAAAGAGATGCCAGCCCGTCGCCCAAGGAACAACATGCCAGCAGACTGGAAAGCCATGGAACACGTGGCAAAACATAGATTAATAAAAATGGGTTAATTTAAAATATAAAAGCTAGTTAGGAAAGGGCCTGCCATAGGCCATACAGTTTGCTGGGCAGGACACAGGAAAATTTACCACTGCAATCTGCTTAAAGGGCCCCCTGGCAGTAGGATCAGGGTCCATCCTTGGTGCATGAGCTGGCTCTTTGGAATCCATTACCTATGGGGGGGGGGGGCACCTTGCACAGCCTTGATGCAGCACAAGGGGCTTGGACCTGTCTCAACTGAATGTACCAGGCTCTGCTGACTCCCCATGGGAGGCCTTGTCTTGTCTGAGGAGGGAATGGGGCTGGGTTCGGGGGCAGGGTGTGTGCGTGTGTGTGGAGGCTAGGGGCGGGAGGAGGGAAGGAAGGGGGATTTGTGGTTGGTAGGTAAAATGAATTAAAAAAGAAGTGACTCATAATCTATTGCTTCCTTTAAAACAGAGAATTAAGAATTCCTCTGTGTTTACATTTCATGTATTTATTGCATGTGTAAGTGCACATGCCATTACATACTTGTGGCAGCCAGAGGACAGTCAATGGGAGTTGTCTCTCTTCTACCACATGAGTCCCTGGGACCAAATTCAGCTCGTGAAGCTTAACGCAGGTGCCTTTACCACTTAGCCGTCTCTTCAGCCCAAGAAAATCTCTTCTTTATCTTTTGAGACAGAGCTTCAAAAAAGTAGCCCAGAATTCACAGGTAGACCAGGCTGGCCTTGAACTCACAGAGACCCATCTGACTCCTCTTCGTGAGTGTGGGATTAAAGGTGTGTATCACCATGCCCAGCTCCAAAAACTTAAGAAATTTTTAGTATTATTAAGCTTTTCTATAAGTTTGCAAAAAAAAAAAATCCTCTGAAATAATTTGAAAGTATTCTTAGCTTTAATAATTATACATAGAAAAGGGGCGGGGGAATGGGAATACAATGTCTTTACAGTAAGATTCTTTCCTATTCAAATTACAGAGGGGAGATCTCTCTCTCTCATTCTTTACAATTCACATCAAGATAATATTGGAGAAGATATTAAATGCCAAGAGCAAAAGACTACATGACTCATTCAAATGAGTTCAATATCAAAACATACTCATTAGGTAAGCTATTCTCCTTCCTTTATTGCTTGGAAATGAATTAGCATCCTCCCTTGAGCATTGGTTGTTTCCGGAAGGACATGTCCACTGTTGTTGGTCACCTAACAGTGTGACATGCCCCCCCCCAATCTCCTCTGTCACCTGCCAGTAAACACGAAAGAGGTAAGTCATAGCCTACTTCTATTCGTTAATTTTTAAACCTTTCATTTTTAGGGGAGACTGGGAACCCAGTCTCCCACCATGACAAACTGAGCAGCCAAGTTTCCCACATCTGGGGACATCACAGAGGTCAGCCTGCACTAGGTGTGCCTTGCCTAGGAAAACCACCTTTGTGATCATGGTATCTGCCCTGCTGGCAGTTTGAAAAGAATTCAGACCACCAAATCTCAGGGAACTTATCAAATTTTCAGTGTGTAGACACGACTTGAGAAAGGAACATGATTGGACTGCCTAAGGTGGTAACCAAGCCATAGCCTCTAAGAGACCACACACCATGGTTCAGCCCAGCCAAGGAGAAAACACTGCAGCACAGAGCTACCCCAAAGGGCCCCAGGCCAAGCCAGATTCTGGAGACTGTGGAGACCAGTCCTGAGGCTCGATGTTCCAAGGCAGTATAGTCATTTGTATTTATAGTTATAAACAGGCACACTTAGGGGTTGGGGATTTAGCTCAGTGGTAGAGCGCTTGCCTAGCAAGCGCAAGGCCCTGAGATCGGTCCTCGGCTCTGAAAAAAAAAAAGAAAGAAAAGAAAACAGGCACACTTAAAGGAAACCTAAACCTCCACATTTGATGTTGCCTAGCCTAATTTCTGGGTCTAGAAGGATTTGTTTTATTTACTTACTTACTAGTTTCTCAAAATACAGAGCTGTCTAGGTGAAGGGGCAGGCAAATGCTACTACTGTAAATGATTATTCTAAAAGCATTCAGATGCCACTGGCTGGCTTCCCCACTCATTTTTCAAAAGAGTTACCTTTTTCTAGCAACAATGTTATTCATTCCATGAGCAATGTATCAATTATTTCCACTACATTAGGCATCATGCCGAATATAAAGACAGAAAACTACAGCACTGTTCACACTCGTTGAAAAGATGATAGTCATCGAGGGGCAGCAGGATGTAACCAAATAGGAAATTTATTCTAGAGTCCATGCTAAAGGGAACAAGTAGGTCTAGATCAAAGAACACATGAGGAAATTCACCAGGGGGAAAAGCTACTCATTACCTCTTAAGAAAGGAGGGACTGACTAAGCTAAAGGCATTTTTTGGAAGAATTTCTGGATTCATTAAGAATCCTACTTTTGGCTAGGCATGGTGGTACAGAACTGTAATCCCAGCACTCGGGAGTCAGAGGCAATTGGATCTGCATGAGTTCAAGGTCAGCCTGTTCTCCATAGGGAGTTCCGAGCCAACTAGGGTTACATAATGAGACCCTTCTAAACACACACACACACACACACACACACACACTTTATCTAGGACTACTAAATGACATATAGAAAGTAATTACTAAATGAATGGGTGCACAGATGGGTAGACAGATAGATAGGGAAACAGAAGCAATAGCCATCATTTGATTCACATCTTTCAGCTAGAAGCTAGACAGCCAAATGCCTTCAGAGACCATTAGGAAATGCCAATCAAACATCTCTGCCTGTTCCGTCCTAAGTACACCACATGTTTTCCACCAACCTTGGTTCTTGCCCAAGACCTCTGAGAAGATTGTACAAATGAAGAAACAGAGGCCTCAGTAAGCTACAGCTTTGGAAGTTCTAATGGTTTGCACATGGACTGTCTCCACACCGGCTTACTTGAACACCTGTACCTCAGGTGGTGGTGCTGCTTGGGAAGCCTGTGGAACCTGTGGAACAGGGTGAAGTTGTTGGGGGAGGGGGAAGGCTGAGGATTACGGTCCAGTCCTGCTTCCTGTCCCATCTGTCTGTGATATGATCCATCCAGATGTGAACAAGCAGCCTCACACACCTGCAGCCACAGTTACTAGCTGGTCCCGCAGCCATGCCTTCCTCTCAGGGAGGGACTACACTCTACACCATGAGCCGAAACAAACCCTCCCTTCCTTAAGTTCAGAGGTTCTCAACCTGTGGAGGTGAATGACCCTTTCACAGGGGTCACCTGAGACCATCAGAAGACACAGGTATTATGATTCATAACTGTAGCAAAATGGAAGTTATGAAGCCGCAACGAAAATAATTTTATGGTTGGGGGCAGGTCACCACAACATGAACTGTATTAAAGAGTTGAAGCATTAGGAAGGTTGGGACCACTGCTCTAGTTGCTACTTTTCAGGTATGTTATCACAACAAGGAAAATCAACTACACACTGATTTAGCGGATTGCTCAAACTCATACAACCAGCAAATGACAGAGCCAGGACTCAGGGCAGGCAGTTCTGACCTCACCGCCAGGCCTGCTCCCACTGCCCGGAATGGAAACCCATTCCGAAACACAGACAGGGTCCTCAGGCCTGGGCTCCCTTGAGGGGAACAGCCACCACTGGGGTTTGGCAAACTGATGCTATACCAGAATCCCAGGGCCCAGGGAAATCAAGAAAATCCTTTTAAAGAAAACCACACCTTCAGGGATAGGAAAATGGCTCCTTGGGTAAAGTACATGCTACACAAGCCTGAGAAGCTGAGTTCAGATCCCAGCACCCACATGAAAAGCCAGGGGCGGTGACATGTGACTATAATCCCAGGACGAGGGAGGAGGAGTCAGGAGGATCCCGGGGACTAGCTTGCACCTACATACGCATACTCATGTGAGTGCATACACACACACACACACACACACACACACACACACACATTTTAAACGTGAAATTACTTGATTCTCAAATACAGCAAAGTATTTCTGAAAGGAAGGAAGGAAGGAAGGAAGGAAGAAAGAAAGAAAGAAGAGGTAACTCTGTGAAATCTTGTACAACAATGTCAAGCCCAAGTCACAGCTTCCCAGGGGCACCTCCGCCTGATGCATTGCCAAGGACCATTTCCTCTGCAATGGTCTGGTTTTCACAGTGACCCACCAAGGTGGATGGATGTGGGGATGAGCAAGTTACGAAGGCTCAGAGCAAATAAGTGACTTTGCATCTGCTTTTAGAAGAGAGCTTTGATTCGGCCTTGGTCCTCAGAAGTTAGCTAGCTTCCTTGGAACCTCACTACTACACAATCATAGGCCCCGACTCTGTAGTTGCTGGAGAGAGCGTCGTTCTCTGACCCTTAAGTCATTTCCTCCTCCCTTTGAAAATGTAGCAATCTCTGAGTACGGGCTATAGGTTCAGTATTCACTAGTCAATACACCATGCATTTATTGACTGTGTATTCGAAGGAATGAATCAGGTCCTTCGTAAACCAGCAGCTTTCCTTAGGAAAGAAGTACAGACAGTATTAGAAGAACTGGGCGTTGGGAGGATGGTGAGGGACAGAAAACATCAAAAGGGAAGTTGATTGGGACACATTTGTTGGCTCTGTAGATCTGCCCAGATCTAAAAGTGGCAGATCCACTCCTCTTCCAAGGGACTCTACAAATGGAGGTACTGGGTCTAGCTCTACCACCAAGGAGGGAGGTTTGTCTGAGAAGCCTGTTATTCTGAGAACAGGCCTCTTTGACTGCATGAGGGTCAGTTCCTCCCTCTGCTACAACAAGCTCCATCTCACACCGGTTTCTGACCCAGCCAGAGCTGGTTTTAAATTCACTATGGAGCTGTGGATGCCCATATACGAGATAGGAAAATTCTGAGATTTTTTTTTTTTCAGAGACAAAGAGAATCCTCTTAACTAAGCCAGTTTCATTGCTGAACAAAGGAAGGAAAGGGAGGGAAGGAGGGACTGGAGGAAGGGAATGGAAGAAGTAGAGGGAAGGAAAGAAGGGAGGGAGGGAAAGGCAAAAACTTGAGATAGATGCAAAATAAAAACACCTACAATGTCATCAACCAAGAGATAATGATTTTGGATTTCTTTAATCTTACCTGGAATTTATATAATGCTGTATTTCACAGGTTTAATTATACATAAAAATATGTGTGTGTGTGTGTGAGAGAGAGAGAGAGAGAGAGAGAGAG
>CABHPH010155285.1:15484-54986 GCA_902168325.1 Peromyscus nudipes | reverse complement strand
ACAGTCTCTGACTAAGTCTCCAAGGCTCAGAGGACCTCAGATGAATCTGAGTGACTCTAAACATGTAGTTCTCAACCTGTGGGTCGCAAATCAGATATTTACCTTATGGTTCATAACAGTAGTAAATTAGAGTTATAAAGTAGGAACGTAATAACTTTATGGTTGGGGGTCACCACAACATGAGGAACTGTATTAAAGGGTCACAGCATTAGGAAGGTTGAGAACCACTGCTCTAAACAGATATGTTACCTGGTCTGCCGTGAGCATTCTCTTTACTGAGTGTGTCCGTAAGATCGTGGAGTATTAAGATCAAAGCTTATGTTGTAGTGCAGTCAATCCGAAGCCAGTTCTCCTTTCACCACACAGTTACCCCTCTTATAGAACCTTTGATGGCGTGAACCGTAACATAATGCTCAGTGTCCTGTTCATTATCTCTTTACGTTCCTTTTGGGCTGCACTGGTAATTTTTCAATGTGTTTGCTTTATAGACCATTGTAATGAATGACTGTATCATCCGCGGAGACCTGGCAAATGTGAGAGTTGGACGGCACTGTGTTGTAAAAAGCCGTAGTGTCATAAGGCCACCATTCAAGAAATTCAGTAAAGGGTATGTGACTTAATTTCCTGTTTCCAGTCCCAAGCTCCATACTGTTCCTGGTGATACTGTACATGTCCGTGTGTTTAGATGTAATGAGAAGGTCTATCCTGGTTGGTGGGGCTCTGAGTAAGTGTTCACAGTAATGAACACCCTGGGTGGTTGTAACCTCGTTCATAGTTGGTTGTCAGAAGTAGAATAGTCCTTGTGAGAAATAGAGAAATAAAACATAAATAGTAAAGCATGAGTAAAAGGTGAAGGTGGATTTTCCTCTTGCATGTCATACCAGAATCAGATAATGCTAAGAAATTTAGATTTTTAATTTAAAATTAAAGAATTCTCAGAACTGATGTAGGCTGTAGTTTTTTAAACTATGGGTCATTACTGTATATTGCCGTTTCATAACTGAATGTGGAAGGCTGTGAAAAAATTGGCCACAATGAAAGGTTTCTGAATATGCAACAACCAAAAATTAATTCTAAATGAAATATATAGTGAATCCAAAGTTTGTGGTAGTACTTGCCCATGGTGTATCATGTGACGTGACTGCAGCCTCAGTTTTGCACACAGCATGGGGCATTGCACTGTGCAGGATGTCCTACAAGCCACCCCAATGAATGCTGCCTGAAACACTTGTGCTCAGGTTTGAACTACTCTGTGTTATAAGTTCTAATGTCGTTACTGTACATACTAAGTGTCTTAGTCAGGGATCTTATTGCTGCAATGAAACACCATGACAAAAAGCAAGTTGTGGAGGAAAGGGTTTATTTGGCTTACACTTCCACTGCTGCTGATCACTGAAGGAAGTCAGGACAGGAACTCAACAGATCAGGATCCTGGAGGCAGGAGCTAATAATGCAGAGGCCATGGAGGGGCGCTGCTTCTGGCTTGCTTCCCATGGCTTGCTCAGCCTGCTTCCCCCCCCCCCCCCCCCCAGGGTTTCTCTGTGTAGCTTTGCGCCTTTCCTGGATCTCACGCTGTAGACCAGGCTGGCCTCAAACTCAGAGATCCGCCTGGATCTGCCTCCCGAGTGCTGGGATTAAAGGTGTGCGCCACCACCGCCTGGCCTCAGCCTGCTTTTTTATAGACTCCAGGACCACCAGCCCAGCAATGGCACTGCTCCCCATAGGCTGGGCCATCCCCATTGGTTACTAACTGAGAAAATACCTTACAGCTGGATTTCATTGAGACATTTCTTCAACTGAGGCTACTTCCTCTTTGATGACTAACTTGTGTGAAGTTGACACACAAAACTAGCCAGTACACTAAGTTTGCTGCTATTAGAGAAACATAATGATTTAATTACTGAAAATAAACTTTTAATATTTTCCTATGGTCATCCCTTAACATGTAAGTATAAAATTAGTATATCTTTGGATTTTATATTAGAATGTTGGGTTTTGAGGCTGGAGAGATGGCTCAGCAGTTAAGAGTACCACTGCTCTTGCAAAGGACCTGGGTGGCTTAAAGCTGCCTATTGTTCCAGTTCTAAGGGACTTTCTTCTGGCCTCCTTGGACTTTGGTATGCCTGTAGTGTACATAAACGCATGCAAACAAATACACATATAAACAAATCTTTTTTTCTTTTTCCTTTCTTTTTTTTTTTTTTGTTTTTTTTGTTTTTTAAAGACAGAGTTTCTCTGTGTAGTTTTGGTGCCTGTCCTGGATCTCGCTCTGTAGACTAGGCTGGCCTCAAACTCACAGAGATTAAACAAATATTTTTTTAAAAAGATTGTTGGGTTTTAAAAATTGCTGTTTGAGTTGCTGACTTGAGTTTCATTAAAAGAAAAAAGTTGGTCAATATATTTTGACTTGAGATTCAGACAAGTTTTTCCAGTAGTTCCTGAAATGGCTCTAAACATACCTGCCATTTTGTGCTAAGTATTTATGCAAAGTGGCTTTCTCGGCATTGTTAATTATAAAATTAGAATATCAGTCAACTCTGAATAGCAGAGAAGATGCTCTGTTTTGCATTATCAGATACCCAGGAAAGACTTAATTCTTTTTTTTTTTTTTTTAAGATTTATTTATTTATTATGTATACAATGTTCTGCCTGCACACCAGAAGAGGGCACCAGATCTCATTACAGATGGTTGTGAGCCACCATGTGGTTGCCGGGAATTGAACTCAGGTTCTCTGAAGGAGCAGCCAGTGCTCTTAACCTCTGAGCCATCTCTCCAGCCCCAAGACTTAATTCTTTATGTAAAAATAAATGAACACACCACAACATGCACATTTGTTTTTTGTCTTTAATCATGGCAAGATTATATGTATACCAAAGTATTGTTTTAAAATAAATTTCTTTATGATTTATAATGAGATTAGACATATACAGACTGGTATGGCCATAGGCTCTTAATGATCAGTAAATATTTTTATGTGTGTGTTTGTTTGAAGTAGGTCTAGTGTAGCTCAGCCTGGCCTTGAACTCCCTAATTTTCTTCCCTCAACCACCTAAGTGCTGGGCTATAGGTGTATGCTACCACACTCAGCTTGAACATTTCACTAGTAAACCTATTCTATATACTTGCATATCTGGGTTCACATAAAAATCAATTTCTTGGGTAAAGAGGTGTCAGGATTAAAAAAAGTTTAAGAGAGCTTGCTGTAGACTGCCATGTGATCAAGGAATTCATTGTTGTACAAGAGGAAGAGACTTAAAATACTAAAAATTAACAAAGTTCATGTAAATCTTGAGTCTTGGAGAATAGATAGGATGACTGACAAAATATTCATGTAGAACAGGGCTGGAAAGAGTTAATGAGCAAACAGCTACTTTATATCTTACCTAGGCCACAGATTTAAAATATGGACAGGGTCTGGAGAGATGGCTCAGTGGTTAAGAGTGCTTACTGCTCTGTCAGAGGATCAGGTTCAGATTCCAGCATCCACATTAGGTGGCCTTTATCTCTGGCTCCAAGGAATCCACTGCTCTCTTCTGGCCTTTGTAGGGTACCCAGAAACACACACACACACACACACACACACACACACACACACACACACAAATAAAATAAGTCTTTTTAACAAAAACATGGTCTGATAAATGCTATTATAGAAACATTGTCAGTAATATTTGAGGAACTGTAGAGAATAGAATGTTATATGTCTGAAGAAAGCCTGATAAATCCTGTTCAGTCTTGACTTAAATATAATCTCCTCTCCCTGCCCTCAGACAGGCTTTCACTATGTAGCTATGGCTGTCCTGGAATTCACAGAGATATATGAGACCAGGCTGGCCTTGAGTACACAGAGATCTGCCTTCCTGTGCCTGCCAAGTGCTGGGATTAAAGGTGTGAGCCACCACATCTGGCTGTTATTGTACGGATGTGGGTCCACACAGGTCCATGGACTGAAGACACAGAGCACCTTTAGGATATCTAGCCTTTCCAGCTGCAGGGGGAATCAGCCTTTTTGTGAGATCTGATAGACCCACGTAGGCGTTTTGCAGCTTTTATTCTACTTGAGCTAATTCCCTTTCCGCCTCAGCTCTTAATTGTCTTAGACAGTTTAAATCTGAGCCACCTTGTAAAATCTGAAACAAATTACTTAATTCTTGAGTAGACAAACCAGTGGTATGAGGTAGTCAACTGATATCACCCAATAATTTTTTAAAATCATTAAGAGTGTGCAACTGATCTCTCCTAATCTGTACCTTTTGTGGCTAAATTCTCTGTTTATTTAATTTATAACCTAAATAACTAGGAGAATCTCCTCTTTGTATTTTTTTCAGGACAAATTTGTAATCCCCAACAGGGTAAAATTTTCTGTACCACATTTAACATTTTTTCTAAGATATCTGTATCAGAAGCAGCCAATAAAATATCATCTATATAATGATAGGTAATAGACTGAGGAAATGGTTTACATACCACTTCTAGTGGTTAATTTTTACAAAATATTGACATAAAATTGGGCTATTTAACATTTCTTGTTTATCCTTTAGGCCCTATACATTTAATCCACTCTGTTTTGCTTGAGATAAGGTTCCAATGCTTTAAAATTGAGTGGAGACCTTTTGTAAAGGTCAATTGGGATTTTAAGATTTTTGAAAAATTACAGATACATCAACTTTAGTGTCTAGGAGGCCTGAAATTTGAATGCCATTTACTTACAATTTTAGATTTGGCCTCTTATCATTAATAACAGTTTGTCAAAATACTTTCTTTTTAGTACCTTTAAAATCGTCTGTCTTACAATTGGAGTTGCTTTGTCTTTAAAATTATGGGAGTAATAACAATTGAGCAGCTTTACCCCCAGCATTTATTTGCATAGTCCTTTTTACATAAGCCAACTATAAAAGCATTAAAAACAATCTCTATAGGATTCTAAGAGGTAACTTTAGGCAACATTATGGAGCATTTTATAAAGTTTTAAAAGGAGGATCTCTTTTTTTAATAGATGTCAAGCAACATGTTAATGCAACTTGTCAGTTATTAACAGTGTGGACCAAACAATCCACCTGCATTCCATTCAGCAGAAAAACTTCTGTAAGCTCTCACTCAGCAAGAGATCATTTTCCATGAGCTTTCACCTTAGTAACCACATTCTCTAATAACGTAACAACCCATTCTGTTTCAAGTGTTCCAGTTTCATAGAATTTACCTAAGAATTTCTAGAAAGCAACTTAAAGAGCAGAGCCAAATTTTTAATAACGATAAACAGTCAAGAGCATATATAGTTTAAAATCATGAATTTTGTTCTTTTAGTTTGTTTACTATGAAAATTAAACATTCATTTAGACAATAATTAGACAGTCAAGAGAAGAGAACATCCTTTATACAATGGATAACTAATATCTCTGGAAATTTAAACAGCATTGACTCTGACCCCAATTGGTTTTTACTAGAAGTTGGCTTGTTAAAAGTTTTCTTTCTCCTGTAAAGGGATCATTGATAATGAGTTATTCCCACTATTAGGGAAAAATAAAAAATATTTTCCATGAAAGGACATTTAATATTGCGTTATTCCCACTCTGAGGGAAAAAACAAGAAACATTTAAACCAATTTTAAGAAGACAAAATTCTAAGCTCTTGGCTTCTCTTGATTGTACACTCCTCATGCAACAAATCTGTTTTGTTTACGTTCTATCCTCAGTTCCTAGCCAAGAGTCTGGCACACAGTAGAAACTCAGTAAATATGGTAGAGGGTTGAAGTTTAAGAATGATGAGTACTAAAATGATTTTTTTTTTTTTAAGATCTGAGAATGGGGCTGGAGAGATGGCTCAGAGGTTAAGAACACTGACTGCTCTTCCAGAGGTCTTGAGTTCAATTCCCAGCAACCACATGGTAGCTCACAACCATCTGTAATGAGATCTAGTGCCCTCTTCTGGCCTGCAGGCATACGTGCAAACAGAACACTGTATATATAATAAATAAATAAATCTTTTAAAAAAAAAAAAAAGATCTGAGAATGTAGAGTACTTGTTTAGCATAATACAGGCCCTAGGTTCAGTCCCAGCACTGCATGAACAGGGAGGGTGTAGTGGCACACAGCTCTAGTTCAGAGGCAGGAGGATCAAATGTTCAAGGTCATCTGCTTCATAGCAGATTGAAGGCCAGGTTAGCTACATGAAACCTTGTTCTTTCCCCTAGCCCCCCAGGTTGTTTTGTTTTGTTTTGTTTTTGGTTGCTGCTGTTGTTCTTTGTTATGTGTTGAGCACCAAAACTGATAGCCTATGAACTTGTCAGTCCTGGAAACAGATTATTAAACATGTCTGTGAGCTTTGTCAAAGAAAGCAGGAATGGGTCAGTACCCACTCATTTTAATTTGCTTTGAAGATCCTACTTCTGCCTTACCTTTTCCTTTTACAATCTAGTAATTCTGATTCTGAGTTATTAGCCTGATTCCTTAGTTTTAACATTTGGAATTTCAGTGACCTGAGGATTCTTTCCTTGCAAGGAATAGTCCTATTAACATGACAAAAACTGAGGGTATGGTGCATGCCTGTAGTCACTGCTCAGGAAGCTGAATCCGAGTGTCAGATGTTTGAGGCCATCTTGGGCTATGTGACAAATTCTAGGTTAGCCTGGGCAACATAGAAAGTGTCTGTCTGTAAAGGTAGGACCTGGTGACAATTGCCTATAATCCCAGAGCTCGAGAGACAGAGGCAAGAGGATCTCAGTGAGTTTGAGTCCAGCCTGCTCTACATATCAAGCTCTAGGATAGTCAGGACTACAAAGAGAGACCCTGTCTCAGAAAACAAAACAAAAGAGTCTATCTGTAAATAAATAAATGTTGAGATTATGATCTGTAGTTCTGTAACCTTAACCCAAACTCCGTCACCTTGACCTTTTCTTGTTTGTCTTCTTTTCCTTTTTAGTGTTGCGTTCTTTCCTCTACATATTGGGGACCATGTCTTTATTGAGGAAGACTGTGTGGTCAACGCTGCTCAGATCGGTTCTTATGTTCATGTTGGGAAGAACTGTGTGATTGTGAGTATATGACTCACTCAACTAAGCAGCATCATTTCCTCTGTCTTCCTCTCTCCACCCCATCTGTGGGACTCTGTCCCTGTAACAGGGGGAGGAGTCATTTCCAGTTTCCTGAGGTTAGGTTTTTCTTACTGGATTTGGAGTTATTTTTCCAAGCAGTAATAATAATGGCCAGTGGGCTAGGGATCTAGCTCACTGGTAGAGTGTTTATGTAGCTTGTATGAGGCTCAGGATTTGATTCTTCAGCACTGCAAAGACACAAACAAACACCCAAAATAAAACCAAGTAATAATGGCTAGCCTTTATTGAACCTTTTCCATATGATATTAAATATGGGCTATACATATATGTGTGGGGCTCCTGGGACTTAGAAGATTAGCTCAGTAGGTAAAGCACCAATCATGCAAGAATGAGAACCTGAGTTTGATCCCTAGAACCCATGTAAAGAGCCAGATGTGGTGTTACACTCTTATAACCCCAGCACTGGGGAGGCGGAAACAGGCGGACCCCTGGGTCTCAGGTCTGGCCAGCCAGACTACTTGGTAAGCACCAGAGCAATGAGAGACCCTGTCTGCACATATTCTAACTGCAAAGGAATTCTTCAATATGTGTAGAAACAAAGTTTTTGTTCAGTTTCATGTTAAAAAAAGGGAATGATAAAAAGTTGATCTCAAATGGAAGAAAGGAGAGTAGTTATTAAAGGAAGAATAGAAGGAAATGAATACGGGCCCTAAAATACAGCTCTGTAGGAAGACATTCTAGTAGAGAGGCCACAGTTCACAACAACTTACTGTATATTGATGAACCTGGAGACAGGCATTTGAAGGCTCGAAACATGAAGTGATGAGACAATCAAAATTCCAATTGCCTTGATTTGATCGCCACGTTATGTACTGAAATATCATACTCTAACTTACAAATACAACAGTTATTACATACTGGTTAATTACAGACTACTGTCAGAAACTGAACCCAGGGCCTTGTGTATGCCAGGCATGCATTCTGTCCTGAGCTACATTTCTAACATTAAAACATATTTTTTTAAATTTTAAGACAGAGACTGGCTAAGTTGCTTGGACTAACCTGAACTTGGTGTGGCCTAGACTGGCCTTAAACTTGAGCCACTGCTGTCCCAGCCTTCCAAGGAGCTAGGTTATAGACCTGCACCACCATTCCTGGCTAGATACTCTGCTCTTTATACCTCTTTTCAGAATATCGCTTAATGACCTCTTCATTGTTCAGTGTGAGCAGTACTTGTTAACCCTTGACACTTTTTAAAGCCTTTTTAGACTTTAGAGTCTTTTAGAACTATAGACTTTCAGAGCTAAAGCCTAATTGCCTCCATGGCATATAGACTTTCCTAGAGTGTCCCGTGTGATAGTCTAGTGACAGCTTTCTGTGTGAAGGTGTAAATCAGATTGTCATAATGCCAGAAGGAAAAGCTTAGCAATCAGTATCCTAGGCATTACAGTGCTGTCAGCTTTATGCTTGTTACTGGATTGGTGGCATTGCTGTTGGTTTGGCTTTATTGCCTGTTTCCTAGGTGAAGAAACCAAGGCTCAGTGATACTAATTTGGCTTGCTAAAATTATCCAGGTTGCTGTAACATGAGCTGCATAGCCACAGTTCCTAATTCCTTCTTAGAGGAAGAATGAAGAAACCTTTTACCATATCCTTAGCTATTCCCAATTCACTCATGTCTTAAAACTATCAGCATTCGCGGGGTGGCAGTGCACCCCCAGCACTCAGGAGGCAGAGCCAGGCGGATCTCTGTGAGTTCGAGGCCAGCCTGGTCTACAGAGAGAGATTCAGGACAGGTACCAAAACTACACAGAGAAACCCTGTCTCAAAAAATAAAAAACAAAACAAAAAAACTATTGGCATTCTTCATGTTGCTATGAATTAATCCCTATACTCAGAATGTTCCTGAAATTTAGTTAATCTGTTTCTCTAAGCAGTCAGGATCTAAGTGAGTGGGATGGCCAGCTAGTGGACAAAGCAGGCTGCAGGCTATATAGTGGCTGGCAGTGAGTAGTGAGAAGATTCCTTCCCACTGTTTTGTCCCTAGGGCCATCTATGGTCCATGGATCCCAGCATGGGAGCACGTCATGCCTTACTTAGCACATCCTATCCTCATGTGCTTAGTCTGGGGATTAGGAGTGCAGGCATGAGATGACATCATGAGGATAACTCATGTAGACGTGAGTGTAGGCCTTAGAGAGAGTATCACCTTGTTCACCAGGGGAGATAGACAGTTGATATCTTTGAAAGTACCATAGCTCATTCGTGAATGAGAACTTCCTCGGAAGAATGAAGATCCCTGCTTACAGCCAGCCTGCTTTAGAGTCACACACACCAGCTGTTGCCAGTCTTCTTGTGCATCCAGCTGGAGGCAGCTTAACTATTTATGAAACTCAGACCTTGCAGAAGCTTTTCTTTTTCTTTCTTTCTTTTCCTTTGTTTCTTTCTTTCTCTCTCTCTCTTTCATTCTTTTTCTTTCTTTCTTTCTTTCTTTCTTCTTTCTTTCTTTTTTTTAATTTAGCTGGGTGTGGTGGTGTTTGCCTTTAATCCCAGTACTGGGGGAGAGGAGGTAGGTAGAGACAGGTGGATCTCTGTGAGTTTGAGGCCAGCCTGGTCTACAAAGCAAGTTCCAGGACAGTCAGGGCTGTTACACAGAGAAACCCTCTCTCTAAAAACCATATATATATATATTTTGTGTGTGGGTATTTTGTCTGCATGTCTATTTATGCATTGCATGCCTCCTAGGTGACTGCAGAGGTCAAAAGAGGATGTGAAATTTGCTAGAACTAGAGTTTCAGACTGTTGTGAACCACCTTGTAGGTGCTGGGATTCAAATCTGGGTCCTTTGGCAGAGAATCCAGTGCTCTTAACAATTGAGCCATCTCTGTAGCTCCCTGGGTTTTGTTTTTGTTTTTGTTTTTGTTTTTGTTTTTGTTTTGAGACAGGGTCTTCTCATTAGTAGCTGGCTTGGAACTCTGTAGACCAGGCTGACCTGGAACTTACAGAGACCAGCTTGCTTGTGCTTCCTGAGTGCTGAGATTAAAGTAGAAGATTTTTTAAAAATTCATTTAGGGAAGCTGGAGATATGGCTCAGCAGTTAAGAGCACTGGCTGTTTACATTTCTACATTCTCAGCCAGATATTTTTCATCAGATTGTCTAATCTCATTTCTCCTATCTGTGTTTTACTACCCAGATGTTTATCAAATTGCTTTTATCAGGACACAGGTGAACTTTCAAGCCCTAGTAAACACAGCTTTAAGGAGCTGACTTAGTGGGTAGTGTTTTCTGTGTAAGGCAAATGATTTGAGATTAAGTTTCCAGCACCCATATAAAAGTTGGGCATAATGGCACATGCCTGTAACCCCAGTGCTGGAGAAAGGTAGAGACAGTGCTGGGGGCTCATTGGTCAGGTAGTCTAGCTAGAACATTAAGTTCTAGGCTCAGTGAAAGATCCTGTCTCAAAAAATAAGGTTGAAAATTACCACTTTCCTGATTTAAAAAAAAAAAACAAAAAACTTGTGACATCCACATGGGGATGCATGGATGAGCACTCTGACACACACAATTTAAAAAAAATAGTTAATAAAGAGTGAAACTTTGAGCTGGGCAGTGTTGGCACAGACTTTTAATCCCAGCACTCGGGAGGCAGAGGCAGGCGGACCTCTGAGTTCGAGGTCGGACTGGTCTACAGAGTGGGTTCCAGGATAGCCAGGGCCACACAGAGAAACTCTGTCTTGAAAAACAAAGCAAAACAAACAACAAAAAAAAGTAAACTTTGCTCGGTGAGTAACCTAAGGCATAGGTTTAAACAGTGTGTATAGCTTTTCCCTTAACCTAACAAATAAATGAGTTTTCCCATGCCATATCGCTCACCTTTAAAATGCTATGGATTATGGAAGAATTAAAAAAATGGTAACACTGTATAAAGTTAAACATAAGGTTTAGTCCAAATATTCAAATAGCTATCTCCTGTGGAAAAACAAATTGACTAATAACTTCTACTCAAGAAAATTTGTCGGGGCCCCATGGTGGTGGTGGTGGTGGT
The DNA here is from genome assembly GCA_902168325.1 of Peromyscus nudipes. NCBI lineage: Eukaryota > Metazoa > Chordata > Mammalia > Rodentia > Cricetidae > Peromyscus > Peromyscus nudipes. The sequence goes on along the minus strand of CABHPH010155285.1, from coordinate 43,889 downwards.
GGTGGTGGTGCACACCTTTAATCCCAGTACTTAGGAGGCAGAGGCAGGTGGATCTCTGTGAGTTTGAAGTCAGCCTGGTCTACAAATCGAGTTCCAGGACAGGTAGGGCTGTTACACAGAGAAACCTTGTCTCAAAAAATAAAAAAAAAGAAGAAAGAAAATTTGTCCAGAGAACAGGCAAGTAGTCCTTAACCTGGCAGGTGCCCAACCAGATGTATTAGATTAGCTAATATAAACTGAGAGTCCAGAAGTAGATCCTAATTTCATGCCCACGTGATCCAAAGGTTCATCTGATACCATGAAAGCAAGCCTTCATCCCTTTTCTCCTTCCTCTGGAGGTTACTTCCTGGCAGGGATAAGATGCTGTTGGCATCCATCCTGTCTTCTGGGAACTCTACTGGAAAGTGCTTCATTTCCCTGTCGTCCCAGCGGAAACCCAAGGTTGAGGTTCACTAGACTAAGTTGGCTCATACGCCACTTCCTCAAACCAGTCACTGGTCAAGCATGGAATCTGTGTGTGAGCTAGAAGTAAAGCATGTGGACCAAGATGGGGGTGGGTAGTGCCCAGTGCAAAAAGATTTCTGTTAGAAGACAAGGCAGCAAAACAACAGAGAAAAATGGAACTCTCACAAGTCAAAGATTTGCCTAGTGTCTAATGCCTAAGACAACCTGTACTATCTGGAGCATACAACCCTCCCTCGTGTGTACCTATGCATACACACATTCACCCTTTACTCCTTGTCAGATTCTACTTGAAGTATGTAATTTCTTCACCCTTTGCTCCTTGTCAGATTCTACTTGAAGTATGTAATTTCAACCAAACACCCTGTCATTGTCCTTGGCTCCCTTGCTATTACAAGATACTGTGAATGCTTGGGTGTGGCGGTGCTCGGCATTAATCCTAGCACTCTGGAGGTAGAAGCAGACAGATCTCTGTGTTCGAGGCCAGCCTGGTTTATATAGCAAATTCCAGGCCAAGTAGGGCTACAATAATGAGACACTGTCATAAAATTACAATGAATAGAGAAAATATAGAACAGCCTTCCACACAGAATACTAAACAAGCTTTACTCCCATGTCTTGCTCAATTCCTATTAATAAGATTTTAATTTCAGGGGCGCCGGTGTGTCTTGAAAGACTGCTGCAAAATTCTTGACAATACAGTATTACCTCCAGAAACTGTGGTCCCACCATTCACTGTCTTCTCAGGCTGCCCAGGTAATGTTGATGTCAATGTCTATTTCAGCCTCCTTCAAACTGTTTTCCATTACTAAAGTAATCCATGTGACTTCTGACTCTGATAATGTGATTTAGCAACAAAACACCTAGAAAAGTCATATAAATAAGTTGCTTTTGGTAAGGGTAATATTTGTTTTTTTTTGTGATGGGGTCTCGCTATGTAGCCTTGGCTGGTCTGGAATTCACTATGTAGCCTAGGCTGTCCCTGAACTCAAAGAGAATTCACTATGTAGCCTAGGCTGCCCTTGAACTCAAAGAAATCTGCCTGCATGTGCCTTCTGATGCTGAGATAAAAGGCATGCACCACCACACCCAGTGAACAAGCTGTATTTGGAATAAATAACTAGATTTACAAGGAAAAAAGGAAATTATCAGAAACAAAAAGGAAATGAGACCCAAGCTGGAAGACAGCAGGTGTTAAATGCTGACCTCATAGTAGAGTGATTTAAAATGTGGTACTTGTGGGATAGGAGAAAGCCTTAGATCCACACATGGCAGAAAAATTCTCAAATACCTTTCAAGGTTTCCCCTCAAGAAGGTTGCTATAGGGACTGGAGAGGTGGCTCAGTGGTTAAGAGCACTGGATGCTCTTCCACAGGACCTGGAAGCACTCACATGGCAGCTCAACTTTAACTCCAGTTCCAGGGGATTCACCTACCTTTTCTGGCCTCTGCAATCTCCAGGCACACACAAGGTAAACAGACATACATGCAGGCAAAACACCCATACACATAAAAATAAATAAATAACATTGAAGAAAAAAAGGTTGCTATAGAACAAATCTGCCATCAGCACATGGTAAGGACAAAGAAGCATTTCTTTCTTGGCCTGGGCTCTGGCTGGACAAAGGGGAAAGAAAAAATCTCTTAAGAGATAGGTGTGCTTCATCTTTTTAGCTTATTCAAGTTCCTTAGTACTGACTTCTTCAGAAGACAAGGAGCCATCCTGGTATTTCAGGTGGAAATCATAATGATTCTTTTGAAAAGGCCAGCTGCGTGGGACCATCCAGGTCTCTGTATGTGAGGAAACTGAGACTGGAAGGTGCGCGTCTCCAGTGTCAAAGACCCCTCGTTTAGAACCCAAAGCTTCTTGCACATGACAGGGTGTTTCTTTTGAGTAGTTTCAAAAATAAATGCCAGACATTAGGGTACTTTATTGGCACGTCCATCTTTGAATTCAGACACGTGGGCTAGCAGGGAATCTGACACATTTGTGAGAGCTACATGAGATAAAATTGCACCTGAAGCAAAAAGAAATGGAAAGCAGGATAAACCCTGACCAGAAGCCGCGAGCGCTGATGCTACTGTAGACAGGCAGATAATGCACTGTTTGAAGTCATAGCCCATCATGGCTGCTGTATATGGCATTGGAAGCGTGAAAGCTGATGTTTAAGGAACAGCTACAAATGGGAATTTTATGAGGTATCTCTGAATTTTTTAAATTGTCTAATTATTACTGTGATTAAAGATTAAAAACTGTGAAGTTTAAGGGTTAGAGAGACAGCTAAGCTGTTAAGAGTACTTGTTTCTCTTGCAGAGGACCTGGGTTTGATTCTAAGCACCCACATAACTCAGCCATCCATAAATCCACTTCCAGGGGATCCAAAGCCCTCTTCTGACTTCTTGGGCACCAGGCGTGCACATGGTACACAAACATACATGCAGGCAAAATATCCATACACATTAAAAAAAATTTGAGCCAGTTGTGGTAGCACATGTCTTTAGTTCCAACACTCAGGAGGCAGAGGCAGGCAGATCTCTATGAGTTTGAGACCAGTCTGGTGTACATGGTGAGTTCCAAGACAGCCAGGACTACATAGAAACCCTGGCTCAAACAAAGAAAACAAAACAAAAATATTGTGAAGTTTAAACATATTTGTAGGCCTAACGTGCACTTTTTAAATATAGAGTATCTATGAGAATTTTATGAGTTTTTTTGTTTTTTATTTGTTTTATATATACTTAATACATTTTGTATAAATGTATAAAATATGTGCGCTTATATGTTTGAATGGAAAATGTAGGTATTTGAAACGGCACCTATATAAATGAAATCAAGCTTTCTATTACTCTGTACTGTTCAGAAACTATCAGTTATTTAGCAATATACCTTGGGCAGCTTTTCAGGTGGTATATAGAGAACTACATCATTCCTCTCAAGGGTTACAGGTTTCGCACACTGCATAGGTAGATTTACCACAAAGCATTGAATTAGTCCCATAGTATAATGGGTCATTAGCAGTTAGTTGTACCTGGGCACTATTAGAAACTTCTGTCTTGACACTCTTTTACATGTATTGTGTAATTGGGCACAGTTATCTCTGGCATACATTCTTAGAAGCTGACTTATGGGCCACAGGATATGAATGTTGAAAACTTTGCTAGCTATTTTTATTTTATGTGTATGTGTCTTTGCCTGCATATATCTCTGCACAACACGCATACAGCACCCAGACCTGGAGTTACAGATGGTTGTTAGCTGCCATGTGGGTACTGGGACTGAAACCTTCGACTTCTGCAAGAACAGTCAGTGTTCTTAGCTGCCAAGGCATCTCTCTAGCCCTTTGCTAGCTATTTTTAAAGTGTCCTTCAAAACATCTGCATGGCCGGGCGGTGGTGGCGCACGCCTTTAATCCCAGCACTCGGGAGGCAGAGCCAGGTGGATCTCTGTGAGTTCAAGGCCAGCCTGGGCTACCAAGTGAGTTCCAGGAGAGGCACAAAGCTACACAGAGAAACCCTGTCTCGAAAAAAAAAAACAAAAAAAAAAAACACATCTGCATGATGGGGCTGGAGAGATGGCTGATCAGTTAAGAGCACTGGCTATTCTTCCAGAAGACCCAGGTTCAATTCCCAGCACCCACATGGCAGCTCACAATTGTCTGTAACTCCAGTTCCAGGGGATCTAACACCCTTACACAGAAGAATGTATGCAAAATACTAATGAACATCAAAACAAAAAAACTACAGAGTAAGTTCAAGGACATCACCGAGAAACCCTCTCAAACCAAAACAACCAAAAAAACAAACAAACAAAATCTGCGTGAGTGGAGATGGTAGCACAGAGTACTACCACTGTTTCAGAAACTGTTTTTTCTTTTTGTTGTCGTTTTTTCTAGGCAGGGTTTCCCTCTATAGCCCTGGCTATCCTGGAACTCATTGTGTAGACCAGGCTGGCCTTGAACTCACAGAGATCTGCCTGCCTCTGCCTCCTGAGTGCTAGGACTAAAGGCGTGTGCCACCGTGCCTGGTTTAGGAGTGAAATTCTTTTTTTTTTTTTTTTTGGTTTTTTTGAGACAGGGTTTCTCTGTGTAGTTTTGCGCCTGTCCTGGAACTCGCTTTGTAGACCAGGCTGGCCTCGAACTCACAGAGATCTGCCTGCCTCTGCCTCCCGAGTGCTGGGATTAAAGGCGTGCGCCACCACCGCCCGGCAGGAGTGAAATTCTTAACCATGCTTGTTCCATCATGGACTGTTGTCCTCCTTTAATTCATCTGCACCTAGTATCGTTGCTTTGGTTTTATTGTGCTGGACTGAGTTTCACTGTAGGAATGGCAGGACAGTTCTTGCCTCAGGGATAAGGGTAAGACTGGCTCAGTGGGGCTCACACTGGAATCCTGGGGGTGGAAACCCTTTTGTGGAATGATGCTCAGAGCAGTCCCAGATGCCTTTTCTCTTTTTTATCTTGTAAGCGTGTTCTGACCTCCTCCACCTGGAATTTGTTTCTTCATTTGGAGAGCTGTAGTGTTTGTTTCCCAAACACAAACTCAGACCTTTCAGAAGATGTCAGTAGCCAACAGTCTTATCAGTCTGAAGATGAAGGGCCTCACAGTTAGATCCTCACAGTAGATCCCAGAAGTTGTAACCTTTTCACAAAGGGTAAGGCTACAGACCTCCTGGCTCCCTTGCTTGACCTGGTCTCTCTTTCCCCAGGACTCTTCTCAGGGGAGCTCCCAGAGTGCACACAGGAGCTGATGATTGATGTCACCAAGAGCTACTACCAGAAGTTTCTGCCCCTAACACAAGTCTAATTTCTGCTTTATATATTAAATTCTTTTGAACTCTACTATGATGAACTTGGAGATAAAGTGAGTAGTCAGTAACTACAAGAGCTACCATGTTTTTGATGACTTCTACTCTCCTTGATTTTTTTTTTTTTAATTTAGAATTTTTCAATACTCGAAGGCTCTGAGCATTTAAGAATTTAATAAGAAGGCTGGAGAGATGGCTCTGTGGTTAAGAGTACTGGCTGCTCTTCCAGAGGACCCAGGTTCAGTACCCAGCACCCACATGGCACCTTCAACCATCTATAACTCCAGTTTCTGGTGATCTGATAGGTCTGGCCTCCCTGGGTACCAGATATACATGTGGTATAGACATATATGCAACCAAACATCCCTTCACATACAATAATGAACTTTTTTAAAGAAAATAATTTTAACAAGGGAACATCTGGAGGGGTTGTCTTTACCTGCGGTGTTTTCTCCTAATCTGTCTACAGTTACCGTACCATTGTCGGAGGAGGGCAGAAAGGTCTGTTCCCAACACTCCAGCCCTGTGGTCCTGCAGATAGCTGGAACCTGGCTGACATGGGCCTGCAGAGCAATAGCACCCTCCCTGCATGGGGTCACATGGCCCAGGTGTTGCTCACAACCATGTCCTACCCCCACTGCACACCACCCACACAGATGACATTCAGCTCTCCTGCTGCTAACACAGGACCAGTGGCCACAATTTCTCGTACCCTGTGGAAAGTGTTTGTGATTTCAGAGCCGGGGTTTCTATTGGCTATTATAGTATGGGGGAAAGAGATGGGCTGCAGTGACACATACCTGTCTTCCTAGCACCTGTGATGTAGAGGCCGGAGGAGTAAGAGCTACATAGTGAGCTCACATTTGTCTGGTGTGCTCCATGAGACCCTGCTTCAAAACCATGAAAACAAATCAGTAAAAGAAAAGGAAAAAAAAAATTGCAAAGAGCAGGTTGTAGCTGTTGTTCTTCATTTCAGAGAGACCTTAGATGTCTTAAAGTGTTAATAAAAGATATAAATATCCTGTTTTAAGCTCGTTTATTTACTGAGGGGAAACCAACACTGCAGATTTTGCTTCTGCAGAGTTCCAGGTTTAGGTCTTGGGTGTGGACGGCTTAGTTAGGTCCTTATTCCTTGTCTCAAGATTTACTTCACTAGAAATGAGCTTTTGTGAACCTTGTTCTCTAGCCTAGAAGCATTTGTCCTACCTTGTATTTGCCAAAACTCCCGTAGTTCAGACCCAAATATCTGTACTTGAGATCAGCCTCACGTGTATGAGCAGCTTTTCAAGTCATCCTGTGGACACACAGCCTGAGGAAGGGCATTGCCAGTGCCATCTTCCTAGCTCCCCAGCTGATAGCACACCCCTCCTGGTTCTGTTCTGAATCCTTGGTTTAGGAAGGAAGGGCTTGGTCCACCAGTGCTCTCAGAGACTATGGCAGAACAGTTCAGCACTAAGATAGGACTTAACAGAGGCCATCTTGACTTACATCTAGGCGTAGTCTAGAAAAACCTATAAGGATTCAGCTCTAATCCAATTCAAAACTGCTTTCTGGTTGTCATTTTTTTAAACGTTGGTGCATTAAAAGATTGACACATGGCACACATTTGAAGATGATTGCTCTCTACCTCCAGTAATTGCATCTGCTGTTCCTTAAGATTCACTACCCTACCTGGAGCCATGCTACAAGCTTTCTGTTCACGGGCTCGTTTTGTTTCTCACACTGATACTGTAAGGTGAATATTATTCACATTTAACACATGAAATAAAAACTCAGAGCTATCAGACAACTTGGTGCCACTTGTACAGTGAAGAACTGGCTGAGTCAGGAGTCCCCCATGGCTCTCTGGCTTCACAGCCTACACTGGTCAGCTCTGACCTGTAAAGACAAAATGAGCTTGTCCTTGGAGGCCATCTGCTGTGTGTCTTGTCTGATACCCGCAGTCTGTAATGGTTCTGATTTTTCTTAGTTATATCAAGGCACCCGCTCCAGATTCTTTGTCCTTTGGTGTTACCAAAAAGGTGAATGGTGGAATTGGCAGTTAGATGCTCTCTGTGCTAACTTTAGATATTTTCCAGAGCATGTCTGGCAGGTTACCTGTCCAGCTTGTGTTTAAATGCCTCCAAAAGGAAGTTTGTTCCTTTTTACAACTGACTCCATTTTGTTGTTAATCAACTGAAGTTAAAAAGTATGTTTCAGAGCTGGACGGTGGTGGCGCACACCTTTAATCCTTGCACTTGGGAGGCAGAGCCAGGCAGATCTCTGTAAGTTTGAGGCCAGCCTGGGCTACAGAGTGAGTTCCAGAAAAGGCTCAAAGCTACACAGAGAAACCCTGTCTCAAAAAAAAAAAAAAAATGTTTAAGTACTATGTAGGCTGAAGGCAGGGGGATTGCTGAGACTGTATAGTGAGTTAGAGACTAACCTGGGCTATAAAGCAAGACCTCCAAAATAAAGGGAGAGAGATTATCACCTTACACAATAAATCACTAGAAAAGACTAGTCTAAGCAGCAACATAGCATTCAGGTCCTTTACATGTCCTTTATAGAGGCTTACAGCAGGAGTTTTTCTGTGTCCTGCCCAGTCCGCAGCCGCTCAGACCCAAGTAAATACACAGAGGCTTATATAAAACTGCTTGGCCATTAGCTCAGGCTAACTACTGACTACCTCTTACACTTAAACTCAGCCCACTTCTGTTAATCTATATGTCGCCATGTGTTCCGTGGCTTTACCTGTGTGCCATTACATGCTGCTCCCTGGCCGGCAGATTGACATCTCCTGACTCAGCCTTCCTCTTCCCCAAATTCTCCTTGTCACCTTATCCCACCTATACTTCCTGTCTGGCTACTGGCCAATTATCTTTTTATTTATCAACCAATCAGAGCAACACATATTTTCCCAGCATACAAAAAGACATCCCCCCAGAGGCTGCTAGCTGAAGGTATATATAGTCCAGATTAAAGGTGGATCTTCCCACCTCAAAGAAATGGATTAGAGATGGGTCTTCCCACTTCAAAAGGTTTAATTAAAAAAAAAAAAAATCCCTCACAGGTGTACCTAGCCATTTGGGTTTCAGTTAATTCTAAATGTAATCAAGTTGACAACCAAGAGTAGCTATCACACTCCCCTAACAGTGCAGAGATACACAAGTGGCTGGGCTACCTAATGTCATTAGGCATCCTGCTTGTCACCTTTCAAATTTAGGCCTAAGGGAGAGTGTCAACTTAATTTCCATTTGGGTGACCAAACTTGATACAACATGTCATGCCGTGTGTGTGTGTGTGTGTGTGTGTGTGTGTGTGTGTGTGTGTGTGTGTGTGTAGACATGGTCTCACTGTGACCTAGGCTAGGAAGGATTTTCTGATATTAAAGAGAACGGACATAAGTAGACAGTAAGCAGCCTTGAGCAGACCTCTGTGTTTGCTTTGTTTTTCTTGTACTGCATGTGAGATTTCTCTGTACATTTGGGATATGACAGATTACAGCTCTAGACTTCTATCATTGTATTCCAGTGGCACTCCAGTTTTAGCCTGGGCAGGTCCCAAAGAAAATGCTCAGTGCTTTACACTGTGAGACCTGTGCCCTTTTGGATCAGTGACTGTGGCCAATGGTGTTTGGTCCTGTGATTGACCCTAGTGTGAGAATGGGGTCTGTTGCCAAATCAAGGTACTGAGAGGACAAAAACAGTCCCTACTATACACAGTAGCTACTTTTTAATTGTGTGCTGGTAGTATTTGAGAGTATGCTAACCGTCAAGAGTGTGTATTCTAGGAAAGGCCAGCTGGACTCTGTCTCCACGGTGGCTCTCACCCCAGGGACAGTCTGTCACTAGGCAATTATAATTCCAGAGAAGAAAAACTCTTTGTTCTTGGAATATTAGAAGAGAAGGTAGACGGGAAAGACCTTTCCAGCTACGGAGAGGAGAGGAAGGAGTTGGGTTTCTGCTGCTGAGAAAGTCAGGCCTTAGTTGGACTTCAGGCTGGATTCTAAGACCAAAGTGTCACAAGGACCTGCCTCTCTTCAGATCCTGTGTCTGCTTTCCTTTGAGATGGTTCTTTTGTTGGTCTGTTTGTCTTTCTTGAGACAGAGTCTCTCTGTGTAGCCCTGGCTACCATGGAACTCACTGTAGACCAGATAGACCAGGCTGGCATCAGCTCCCAGAGATCTGCCTGCCTCTGCCTCCTGAGTCTTGGGATTAAAAGTATGTGCCACCATGACTGACTTATTTTCAGATATCATAGTGTGACACACACACATACACACAACCCACACAGCTTTGGTAGAAAGAGCACCTCTTTGCCGAAAACCCCCTGGGTTTGGTTCTCATTAGTCCAGACCAGAGAGGTATCCAGGCTCAAGTCATCATTGTAGCTAAGAAGCTGAGATACAGGTACACACATGGATTGAGAGTTAATGACTAGTGGTTGTAGGAAATGAGTGAAACTACCACAGAGGGGATAAAAGTGTCAGGACAGGAAAAATCATCAGGCATCTAGTGCAGACCTCTTCTTTCCCCAGATCTCTTCACTTTCCCCAGCCTACTCCCAGTACACACTTAACCCACTCTCTCTACTCTTGGTCCCAAAGGACAGTCCCCCTGAAGGGGGATCTGGGCCCAGACTAGGGACAAAGGGAAATATGCTTAGCTCGAGTGGCTGTGGTCAACAAAGAGCCATTTCAAGGATGCCTCTCTGTCTGGAACTGCTTCCTTCTGTCCCCAGCCAGCCATCTAGGCAGTCTAGTTACGTGCCTCCAGTTCTTGAGGAACTAGGAGTAAGCTCATGGGTTACCCAGCATTTATATAGTAGATGCTTGCCTGGATGTGAGCCATACTCTTCCTTCCCCTACTCCTGCCCACATAACTTTCACATAACAGGGATCCAGGGACTGTGAACAGGGTTGAATGATTGACCTGTAAGGTCCTGTTGACCCATTCTGTTTTACATGATTATCCAGAGCCTTTGTGGTTGGTTGGGATGGGTAGTGGCTTCTAAATGAGTCACTTATACATCATCCAATTCTCTTAGGACCCAAGGCTATGGTTCCTTTCCTAGTCATTGATACATCTATACTATAGTAGGTTTGAAATTAATCAGACAACTATTAGTTCTACTTAACACATCCTTAGAGTATTAGCCATAATGAAGAAGTCTTGGCAATTAGGAAAGTCTTTCTCGGCATACCACCATGGCCTGTAAGAGCCCAGAGGGTGTTCTCCAGCCTTGTTCTAGCTGGCATCAGCCGCCCTTCTGGACAAACTGGCTTCTATAGGTCAGCCAGTAGCTTTTATGAAGCTATAAGGCTGTTAAAATAGGACTGGCAGTGCTGGGACATGGCTAGTCTAGCAGTTTATAACTGGCCTCAGCCAAATGCCCTGTCACCTTGGACAAGTTGTCATAAGTCCAGGCTCACTGAAACACAGAAGCCTAGCAACAGCATCGTGCTTCTTATAGCTTGTGTGCTTGTTGCACATTAGCAGAGGAAGGTGGGACCCTGACCACATGCTATGTAGCAGAAGGCAGCACCAGCCACCCGCCTATTCACTTAAATACTTACTGAGCCCACACAGAACCAGGCCCTGCACTGGAGAATAACATGCAGCCAGTCTGCTCCTAGGGACCTTACAGCTTAGTCGGGAAAAAGCCGTGAAACAAACTAGAGTTCTCTTGTAGAGGTCTTATTTTGGCAGTAGTCATGGTGACGTGTGGGTGCTGGGGGTGAGCATGTCAGCTCCCACTCTTCCACATACTAGCCTGTTATCTGACCCCTTGGAATCTCAAATCTCCCATCTATAAAGCAAGAAGATGGGTAGGGTGGTTTTGAGGATTTTAGTTCCTTCACACATGGAAAACACTGGTTCTCATGCCCCATAAACAGCAGCTATGACTATCTTTAGAAAGTGAAAGACCCCGAGTAGAACCTCTGTAGTGCACAGCATTCTGACACATTTTAGATTTAAAATAAGATTAAGCAAATCTTACCTTTATAATCAGACTACCAAAAAAAAAAAAAAAAAAAAGAGATGGAGGGGGGTGGAAATCATTCTTATTCTGCATGGAATGCCAGGCACTCAGCAGAAAACATTTAATCCTTTCAACTGCCAATTAAGTAGGAATTTTCACAACCCATTTTACAGAGGAGGAAGCTAATCATCAGAGAAGTTGAGTAAATTTGCCCAGTGCCACACACCAGAAAACTGGCTGAACAGAATGAAGGCCAGCTGTTATCTGAATGCAAAGTCCACCTTGTATGCAGTTCTTCCCATGTCCGGGGTGGCAAAAGCAGTTGGCTCAGTGCCAAGCAACTTCCCGGTGTGTTCAGAGTTTCCACAGAAGCCGGACAGGCAATTGGGCAAGGTGGGTGTCTGGGAAAAGCTGCCAGAGTTGACTTTTTTTCCCTAAAGAAAGTCACATTCCTGCACTGTGTGGCCACTCCTTTTACATGTTGTAAATCTTTTTTTTTTTCCCCCCTAATGAAGGCCAAACAGAATACCTCCGCTGAGCAGATTTGGCCCTGCTGCTTGGCTAGCACTTTTCCAACCAGCCATCTCCTCTTTCTCTGACTATTCTCTATTTATGTGGCTCTGGGCGATGCAACTCAGGACAAGCCAGGCAAACTTCTTGCATCGCGGGTCGGGAGATCTGGTGCTTCTTACATTTCACCGTGCATAGGAATCACCTGAAGGTCTTGTTCGACCTGCAGGTCGGGCCTGGGAAATTTCTTTCCCTTGGGGTTAGGGGGTTGGTCTCAGGTAGCTGAGGTTGGCCTACGTTAACTTGTAATCTTGAAGTCTTGCCCCTCCTAAGGAGTTCCCGGGTGTTGCAGATACTGCTGGCCCGAGTTTTTCTGGAGAACGCTTGAGCTACATTCAACTCGCTGGGGCAGCGATTGTCACAGAGAGGGCGGGTCTGCTGCGCTCTGAAGGTATATCTGCTTGCCAGGCGTTCTGGGTTTGTTTAAGTTTGGGTTTATTTGGTCTAGCCGGCGGGCAGTCGAGGGCGAAGGTGGTGCACTGCCAAGCTACCTTTAGGGTCCTAACAGGAGAAACCCCTGGAGGAGACGCAGGTGAACCACATGAGCACTCTCCGGCCGAGGGGCAGAAAGCAGGACCGAATCCTGTCCCCACTGGGGATTTCCGCGTATCCCATTCGTTCCTGTTTTCCCAGGCTATCCCACGTGCATTCCATCCTCAAGTCCCTGCCCCTCAAGTTTCTCGCTTGCAAGATCGGAGGTTTAAAAGCGGCTGCGCCGTAGAGCACTCCCATGGTGCCGCGCGCTGGGCGGGTTTGTATTTTAAATCCCCGCGGCCAATCAGCAATGCGCAGGCCCTTGTAACGTTCCCAGCGCTGCGTTTGAATTCGGGGAGGAGCTGAGCAGGGCAAGATCCTCTGCACCGGCCGGGCCAGGTCCGCGGAGCAAATTTAAGAGTATGAGTGCAGCGGCCAAAGCTGGAAAGCTGGCTCGAGCACCAGCCGACCTCGGGAAAGCCGGGGTCCCAGGAGATGCAGCTCCCGGTGCCCCAGTGGCCGCCCCGCTGTCGAAAGAGATTCCGGAGGTCTTGGTGGACCCGCGCAGCCGGCGCCAGTATGTACGGGGCCGCTTTCTGGGTAAAGGAGGCTTTGCCAAGTGCTTCGAGATCTCAGACGCAGACACAAAGGAGGTGTTCGCAGGCAAGATCGTGCCTAAGTCTTTGCTGCTTAAGCCCCACCAGAAGGAGAAGATGTCTATGGAGATCTCCATTCACCGCAGCCTCGCACACCAACATGTCGTAGGCTTCCATGGCTTTTTCGAGGACAGCGACTTTGTGTTTGTGGTTTTGGAGCTCTGTCGCAGGAGGGTGAGTGTTTCTGCTGCGGGGCTGGGACGCCCACACCGGGAACTAGCTGACAGAGGGGCACCGACGCCTTGGAGTTTCAAGCAATTATGGAAAGGCTTCTATGGCACTCCAAGCTGCTGAGGCCAGGGTTCAGGGCAGGCGGAGCCCGGGACCTGTTGCTGTTAGGGACGGTGGCTCCTGTACGCAAGGCTGTGAGCAGGTGTAGAAAATGAGTGTTTAAAGTAGTTAACAAGGGTCTCAGGCTTCGACTGCCGTGGACCTAGAACTTCCGGAGTGGGACAGGATCGGGCGGTCGGAAGGGGTGGGGGGAAGAGAGGCTGTTTGGAGTCAGACCTCAGAGCTTTCAGGAAAAGGAGAGGGTCTCTGCTGGGCGGTGGTGGTCCACACCTTTAATGCCAGCACTTGGGAGGCAGGGACAGGTGGATCTCGGCGGGTTCGAGGCCAGCCTGGTCTACAAAGAGTTTCAGGACAGCTAAGACAGTTACACAGAGAAACCCTGTCTCGAAGGAGAGGGTCTCTTGCCGGGAGGAAACCCCTAGATAGGGGATCGAGAGGGGTTGAGAGAAGACTCTGGGTAAGGGTACGAGTTAACAGGAGAGGGTCCTGTGAATGATAATGACCAGTGTATGGGCAGAACCATCAGAATCCTGCCAAGACATAAGAAATATGGGTTAATTTAAGTGGAAGAGTTAGCTAGTAACTAACCTGAGCTGAACATTTATAATTAGTATAGCCTCAGAGTGATGATTTGGGGTTTGGTGGTCCGGACAGGAAACTTCTTCCCACACTTTACTCCCTAGGGCCTAGTCCTGGACACATCTAGCTGGCCACCCTTTTCCTTTGGCTTCAGTAACTTCTTCCCTCTTCCTCAGTCCCTCCTGGAGCTACACAAGAGGAGGAAAGCGCTGACCGAGCCCGAGGCTCGCTACTACCTGCGGCAGATCGTCCTGGGCTGCCAGTACCTGCACCTAAATCAAGTCATTCACAGGGACCTCAAGCTGGGCAACCTTTTCCTGAATGAGGATCTGGAGGTGAAAATAGGTGAGATGCTGGGCCTGCGGGTGCCTGGTGCCAGTACAAGAGGTGGTAAGGAGGGGAAATCTGGGAGAATGGGAGCCAGAGAAATGGAGGGCTGGTGGGAAATGAAGACGCTGTCCTCCAGGAAGCCCTCTAGTCCAGAAATGGAAAGTGAGGGGCCCACAAGCCAGCGTCTTACCTTTAGATGCATTGTTTTTTGTTTTTGTTGTCTTGTGTACCTCAATACAGTAGTTTTGAAAATAAGTTTCCTTGGGGGTGCCTCCCCCCAAATACTCTATCTCATAGCACTGAGCCAGGTCCTCAGTAGTCAGTTTCCTTTTTAAACTGGAGGTCTGGACGTATGCCATGGAGCAAGGCGGCAGCATTCCCTCAGCTGTCTCCTTCTGAGCTGAAAAGCACCTGTTCCCTTGAGAATGATTTGCCTCAGTCCCTGTACCCCTGTCACTCTTCTGAAACGTGTCCATCAGCACTCCCGAAGAGTATGTACTTGATTCCCTAGTGCATCCAATTCTGCCATCCTGTGTGTTTTAAATTTCATTTGTGTGGGAGGTGGGGATAGAAGGTAACTTTGGGGAGTCAGTTCTCTCCTTCCACTGTGTGGGTCCCAGGGTCAACTCCAGTCATCAGTCTTAGAGGTAAGCACCTTTCCCTTCTGAGCCATCTTACCACCCTAGCCCTGCTATCTAAGGATTATAAAGGGCAGTGGGGGCCAGCCAGGGCCAGCACAGTGGGAAGGTTCAGGGAACAGAGGCTGTGGAATCTCAAGGTCAGGCCTGAGGCAGCTGTCTGCAACCACAGATGGCCCAGACCTAGCAGCTGAGCACCCTGTCTTCCTTCTGTCCTAGGGGATTTTGGGCTGGCAACCAAAGTGGAATATGAAGGGGAACGAAAGAAGACCTTATGTGGCACTCCTAACTACATAGCTCCCGAGGTGCTGAGCAAGAAGGGACACAGTTTTGAGGTGGATGTGTGGTCCATCGGGTGCATCATGTAAGTTGGGGATGGACTCCGGAGCTATTGGGTCTCAGCGGGGCTTTCGGAGGCATTTCACCCAGTTGACCTTAACCCTCTGGATCCTTCTTCCTTAAACAAAGGCCATTTCAGAGAGTAGGCTGTCCGCATGAATGCCCATTTTCTTATCAATCTGGTGTAGGCTGTAGGATTCCTGTAGCTTGGACTTATGGTCCAGGGAAGGGATGAGAAAGTCTCTACACTTCTTCAGTTCCTTGCTGCTTACTAAAAGTGTGCACAGACCCAAACCGTCAACACCTGAGGGCTTGTTAGACTGTGGAATCTCACTTCTGAACCTGGGTTTAATTAATAAAGCTTTGGAATCACTGATGGGAGAGTTAGGTCAGCTGAAAGGCTGGTGGTAGGCAGAAGCCCTATCAAGAGTGGCCTGTGGTGGATAGCAGTGGCCCCTGGGGTCCTTGGGAGTCCTCTGTTACTGCAGGCCAGAGCTGGGGAATCCAGGTATTGTCGCCTGCCTTTTATTGAGGGCTTGACCCAGCCATTGGTTCCTGTGGCACTGGGCAGACTTGGAGATCATCCCCATCTGTCCTGTCAGTGAATCCAGCACAGCCCCCTTCCTCTAGACAATGACTTCCGGGAGAATTTGGACTTTACTGGGAGTGTGAGCAAAGTCCTTCTTTGTGCTTCCAGGTATACCTTGCTAGTGGGCAAGCCGCCTTTTGAGACCTCGTGCCTAAAAGAGACCTACCTCCGCATCAAGAAAAACGAATACAGCATTCCCAAGGTGAGGACACCACAATGGTTTAATATTCTGTGTCTCACTCAAAAGCTGTTCACTGAGCCTAGCTGTATCCTGGGGACAGATAAGTCAGCCCTGCCTCTAGAATAGCCATGGAGAATGTATGTCTGAAGGCTGGCCTTGAACTCACTGCATGTTGAGTTTGAATGTCAGATTCTCCTGCCTCTACCTCCCAAGTGTTGAGATTATAGGCATGCAGCACCATGCTGGCTTTGTGGTATACTGGGAGCTGAACACGGCTTTGTGCTTATAGGCAAACACTCTGCCAACTGAGCCCCAGGCCCAGCTTCTTGAATGGATGTAAAGCACAGGGAGAAAAGGAGGGAATAGGGGCAGACACACTTAAGCTTGGGGCATGGACCAGCTGAGCTGTGTTTAACAGGTGATGACTTGACGCTTTTGAACCAGGCTTCCCATCTGCAAAGTGGGAGTTTCTCCAAGGGCTTCCAATGACAAAATGACATCTATTTTCACAACCAATGGCATAAGTCCATTTGAAGGGATATCCATCCCATTTCTGGGGACTAGGTCCACATCGGACATACGGCCACTTTGAAATCAGTGTCCTTGATTTGTGTATAGGGGAGCTATATCACAGGAAGTCAGCTCACTGCAGACAGCATGGACTGGCTTGAGCCAGCTGGACTGCTGTGGTATATGCCCTGGCTTTATCACCTATGCCGTGTGTATTCTCAGGCAGGGGCACTTCCTCCTGAGCCTGTTTCTTCATCTACAAGTGAGGTCTAATAGTGGAGTAGTCTTAACATTTGTAAGGCTGAGGCAGGAGGATCAAAAGTTCCAGGCTAGCCTCGGCTACATAGTGAGATCCTGTCTCAATTCAAATTAGATAGCGAGGGAGGGGGAAAGAGAGAGTCCTTTGGGTGTTTTGGTGAGGGCCAAATGAATTAATGTATGGGAATACATTCCTGGTACATAAGAAGCATAGAGTTGCCGGGCGGTGTTGGCGCACGCCTTTAATCCCAGCACTCAGGAGGCAGAGCCAGATGGATCTCTGTGAGTTCCAGGCCAGCCTGGTCTACTGAGTGAGATCCAGGAAAGGCGCAAAGCTACACAGTGAAAGCCTGTCTCGAAAAACCAAAAAAAAAAAAAAAAAAGAAGCATAGAGTTAATGCTGTGACTGACAGGCCTGTGCTAGGTTTTATCCCATAAAGCAGATATCCCACCTGGTGGTGTCCCAGGTATGGTACTCCTACCCCATTCTACAGATACACGTTGGTAAGCCCAGAAAGACCAGGCTATTTGTCATAGCTGGAATCAAACATAGGTCTGGGGACCTGGAGGCCTATGTTCTCCGATGCCCCTCTGGTGGTAAATAAATGTCCTTTGCAAGGGCAAGGTGGGGGGAAATCATCCCAAGTTAATATTGAGTGCCAAGTGGCAGGAAATGATCCTTCCCACAAAGTAGGGTGACACTGGTCCTAGCTAAAGCTGAGTGTGGAGGGCCTGGTGGAACTTATGGCCACTGAGCTGTGGCATATTTGAGACAGGAGCAGCCGCATGTTAGGTGGGGTCCCTGCCTCATCTCACTTAGGCTCTGCCTCTCCCCTCCAGCACATCAATCCTGTGGCTGCCTCCCTCATCCAGAAGATGCTCCAGACAGACCCCACTGCCCGCCCCACCATTCACGAGTTGCTTGATGACGAGTTCTTCACTTCTGGCTATATCCCTGCCCGTCTCCCCATCACCTGCCTCACCATCCCGCCAAGGTTTTCAATAGCTCCCAGCAGCCTGGACCCCAGCAGCAGGAAGCCTCTCACAGTTCTCAATAAAGGTAAAGCTTGGTCTCAGTAGGAGGAGCCCAGAGAGCCCAGATTTTCAGGGTGCATGCGCCTTACTCTGCCCCCAGAGTTTGGTCCTATCCTTGAGGTCCGGTCCCTGGGCTTTTCTGCCCCTTGGCCTTGGCTGGAAAAACAGACTGAGTCAACCCATTGGGCCCAAGAAGGAGAAAATGGACTGAATGAACATGAAGCCCAGGAAATTCTTTTTGATTACCTTTAAAAATGCCTAACATCGCTGGGTGATGGTGGTGCATGCCTTTAATCTCAGCACTCTGGAAGCTGAGGCAGATGGATCTCTGAGTTTGAGGCCAGCCTGGTCTACAGAGTGAGTTCCAGGACAGTCAGGACTGTTATATAGAGAAACCTTGTCTCGTAAATCCAAAAAAGAAAAAGTCCCTAACGTCTCTCTTGCATGGTTTTTTGAGAATACTGGAACTTGTCAGGTACATACATGGAGTATTATGTGGCACCCATCCTCAGTTCTCATTCTCAGCCACCCTGGTTCACTCTTTGTACGTTTCATCCCTTTGAGTGCTTGTGTTTTGTTTGTCAAGAGAAGGTTTCTCGCTGTCACCAGGCTGCCTTTGATTCAGTCCTCCTGCCTAGGGCTCTGGATTGCAAGTTTGTCAGTACATCTCACTTTTGAAATGTCACTACAGCCAGCTCCAGCAGTTTGCCATTTTACACTTAAAGTAAAAGTACGTTTGTGGATTTGAGGCCAGCCTGGTCTACAGAGCTAGTTGTTCCAGGACAGCCAGAGCTGTTAGAGAAGCCCTGTCTGGAAAACAAATAGGTAGAAGAATGAACAGGAAGCCTCTGACCCTCCTTTCCCAGTCTGTTTACATTTCTTTTGAGGTTTGCATCATCAGTCCCCTGTATGTTTCTCTTTCTTGACTGTGTGAGAGGGAGCTTTCCTCTGCTGGTAATGCTTCAGTGTATACTTCTTGAAAACAGACATGACAGACGGCAGCACCACCTTCAGGACTGTGAGCATTAATCTAGTCCCATATTATCTTAACAATCTCTTTTTCTTTTTAACACACTTTTTTTAAGATTTACTATGTATACAGTGTTCTGCCTGCATTTAACACACTTTTTTGTTTGTTTGTTTGTTTGTTTTAACTATCCTCCTTCCTTCCTTTTGTTTTTTTGAAACGGACTATGAAACCAAGACTGGCCTCAGGTTTGAAATCTCCTGCCTCACCGCTCACCCTCACCCCCCCATTGCTGGACCTATAGGAGTATGCCACTGTATTTAGCACTACTTTTTTTTTTCCTTGCAGTTTTAGTTTTCCTTAATATATTTCATTAAGGGTTATAGCTTGAAGGGCTTTGTTTCTCTGTGTGATATATCACCAATTTAATATAAAATTCTCAGTTCATCTGTTTTAATTAGATTTACATTTTTAGGCAAATGACTTGCAATGATTTCATTTTGGTTTTGGTGCTTGGAGACAGGGCTTCATGTTGTTCAGACTAGCACTGAACTCACAAATGCTGGGATTACAACAAATGTGTTCCTCACCCCTGACTCAATGGCTTGGTTTATTTTGGAATAATTTTAGGGCTATACAAAAATGTTACAAACCAAATAGAGCTGACTTCCGTGTACCCTCCCTCAGCTTCCTCCACTGCCAGCATCTCTACCACAGAATAATTACCAAAGCTACAACGTTAACCATAGATAATCCCTGTCAACGAACTCCAGCCCTCACGTCAGTCAGATTCCCATTAACACCACCTTTTCCTTACCAGGATGCAAGTCAGTACCCCACATGACATTTAGTGACCTCGGCTTCTTAGTTTCCTCCAGCCTGGGACAGCGGGCTTTTTCCTTAAGTCTTGCTAATGAGTATTTCCTGTTGGATTTGTTGCTTCCTCATGATTTAGGAAAGGTTCTACATTCTGAGTAAGAATGCTGCAGCGGGGGGATATGCTCTTCTCAGTGTGTCAGGGAGACAAGGCTGTCTCTGCTGCAGATACTGTGTCTTTGGTAACTGATAAGTATCTTGCAAGAAGTTGTTTGAAAAGCTATTCCCCACCAATTTTAGCACCCACCTATGGGTGTTGGTGTAGCAATTATTACTATAATTTTTTTTTTTTTTTTTTTAATTTTTGAGTCAGTGTCTCATGTGACCCAGGCTGCTTGGAATTCACAGTAGCCAAGGATGACCTTGAACTTCTGCTCTTCTGCCTCCATCTCCTGAGTGCTAGGATTACAGGCATGGGCCACCATGCCAGTTTATAAGGAGCTGAGAATCTTAATTCAGGGCTTCACACTAGACAAGCACACTATTAATAGAGTTATCACCGAGCCCCTTTTCTGTTATCCTATCCTGTAGTGCTGGACTTGTGGAGTCCTATCTTATGGGGGGAGGTGTTAAAATACTGCTATTCTAAGGGGGTTTTGTTTGTTTGTTTGTTTTTTTAATAAACTAGCATCAAAGAAAATGTTCTACATTTTCCAAGCTTATCCAAAGGTAGAGAATTGTATAATGTGTTAGGTGTTCCTGGGGTGGTCCTCCTCCATTTCCAATAGTTATATTTGGACAGGCTTGATTTTACGTATTCTGCAAACACTCATTTTGTTTTTACTGTGTATGGGTGTGTTTTCCACGCATATATGTATGTGCACCACATACATGCCTGGTGACCACAGATGCCAGAAGATGGTGTTGGATCCCCTGGAAGTGGAGATACAGGTGGTTGTGAGTCTCCATGTGAGTGCTGAGAACCAAAGCCAGGTTCTTTGCAAGAATAGCCAGTGCTCTTAATGGCTGAGCCATCTCTCCAGCCCCTTTTTGGCTAGTTTTAAAATCAGATCTTGGATATTTTATTTCACACTTAAATTCTTAATATAGCATGGTGGGATTTTTGTTGTTAATGGAAAATTTAAGAAATGTCCTGTTTCACAGGAGCACTAACACACGCTGGTTTGGGGAAATGGATCTTTCAAGCGTAAAGACAGCAAGAGTGACCAGCATGCCCCCAGCCACCACAGGCCAACTTAATGCTTCAGTGTGTATTTCATTAGACTCAGTTATCTGTAGGCACACAAAGCAAAAGGGCTACACTGTGCTTCACCCCTCCTCCCACCTTCCTGGAAGCACAAGGTGACCTTCATTTGTGACCTTTGGTGAAATGGTACCTTCAGGCTGCCTCCCTGAGTGACAGCCACAGCTGCTGTCCTGGAAGGCCAGGCTGTTAGAGCAGAGGCCTGAGCACCTGCAGCTTTGTGACCTCTCAGTAAGCACCACATACCTACACACAAACCTGGTACTGACTCAGTTCCCCACAGCAGTGATGCCTAATGGCTACTGTGGGAAGAATGCTAGCCGTGGCAGGCAGTGTGCTCCCTCCCCCAGTTTTGTGCCTGGCCAGTGACCGTGTCACCTTCTTAGGTGTGGAGAACCCCTTGCCGGACCGTCCCCGGGAAAAGGAGGAACCAGTGGTTCGGGAATCAAATGAGGCCATCGAGTGCCATCTTAGTGACATGCTGCAGCAACTGACCAGCGTCAATGCCTCCAAGCCCTCAGAGCGAGGGCTGGTGCGACAAGGTGAGTCCTGAAGGGGGCTGCACATCTGGAGAAGGCAGGGTGTCTCAATCGGCAGAGCACCCATTTCCTATAGATCAAAGTCCAGATGAGTTAGCACGACACCCTAGGCCCTCCCTGGTATGCCTTCTGCCTGTTTCTGCCCCATCTCATTTTGTAGGTGACTGATAGGTCACCTCTGCATGGCTGCATCTTTTGTCTCCTTTCTGCCCAGGGAATTAGTCCCTTGGTCCTCAAGAGCCTCAGGCCAGCTCCAGCCTCAGGGCTTCTGTGCCCGCTGTCACCTCCCTGACACCACTGCAGTACTTCCCAACCTGACTTAATTCTCCATAGCATTTCTTCCCAACACGTTTGTGTCTTGGCAATAGGGACTATGTGCACTGAGTTGGTTCTAGTGTTGCGGGAGTTGTCAGGCCTGCTCAGTTTCCTCACCACTTTAATCTGGGGCACTAGGCTTTCCCAGCCCCGATACTAATGACAGAGCAGCTTAGAGACTTTGATCACTCTTCATCCCTGTGGTTGGAACGTGGGTCCTTCCAGAAGCCTGGGTTTTTGTTTTTGTTTTTCCTATCCTCATCTACCACAGTTCCTGGGACACAGTAATGGGACCCACTTAATGAAGTGGGACGTGGTGTCCTGGGCTGCAATTTTCCATTTGGGTATCTAGGTTTGTGCTGTCAGGCTCCTCCCCAGGCTTCATGGGGGTGCTCCCCACCCCCCAGCCCTGGGGAAGGCTGCCTGAGAAGACAGGAGAAGGAATTGGCCTAACCAGTGCTCTATTTCTATCCCAGAGGAGGCTGAGGATCCTGCGTGCATCCCCATCTTCTGGGTCAGCAAATGGGTGGACTATTCGGACAAGTATGGACTTGGTAGGTATCTCCAGAATTTGGGATGGGCAGGAGATGGTATGGCCATGGTAGCCTTTGAGTAACCGAGTGAGTGATATCTGTAAGTGTGTGTGTGTGTCTGTCTGTCTGTGTCTGTGTCACCAAGAATTGTGAGGGCCTTATGTGTGCAAGCACTCTACTATTGAGCTGCACCCAGGCCTTTGCCCACCTCCTCCTGCCTTTCTGAGCAGCCCTCCCCTTGCCATTAGGGTATCAGCTGTGTGACAACAGTGTAGGGGTGCTCTTTAATGACTCAACGCGCCTCATCCTCTACAATGACGGTGACAGCCTCCAGTACATAGAGCGGGACGGCACGGAGTCCTACCTCACCGTGAGCTCCCACCCTAACTCCTTGATGAAGAAGGTAAGAACTGGCTGCTGAGGGGTGGCGCAGCAGGGTACGGGGGCTGCCTCAGGGTCAGGCCCTCATTCTGGAACTCCTACCCCAACTTTCCATCCAGATCACTCTCCTCAAGTATTTCCGCAATTACATGAGCGAACACCTGCTGAAGGCAGGGGCCAACATCACACCCCGGGAAGGTGATGAGCTGGCCCGGCTGCCCTACCTGCGAACATGGTTCCGCACCCGCAGCGCCATCATCCTGCACCTCAGCAATGGCACTGTACAGATTAACTTCTTCCAGGTGTGCAGGGACGGGGAGGGGCCTGTACTTGGGGTGGCTGGGTGAGGTAGGAGTGCCGCCTGTCACCAGTTGGGGTGTTTTCCTCCCCTTTACCTCAGCCTCCGGCACTAGCTGAGCTCACCATGCACTCTCTTCTTCTCTCCTAGGATCACACCAAACTTATCCTGTGCCCACTGATGGCAGCGGTGACCTACATCGACGAGAAGAGGGACTTCCGCACATACCGCCTAAGCCTTCTGGAAGAATATGGCTGCTGCAAGGAGCTGGCTAGCCGGCTACGCTATGCCCGCACCATGGTAGACAAGCTGCTGAGCTCTCGATCTGCTTGCAACCGCCTCAAGGCCTCCTCCTAGGCCTCTGTCCTTCGGACTGGTGCCCCTTCAATCTGCAAGCTCTGTCTGGGCCTACACTGCTGGGCTCCTGGGGCTGCTGTTCAGTGCCCCTGGCCCTGGGGGCTGGGTGGGAGCAGTGCCCCCCTTTGAAGGGGTTGCTATGTAAGTTATTTTTGTACATGTTTGGGAGTGGGTTTACAGCCTCTTCCCTTGCCTGCCCTCAGCCCATTGTATGGATTGTATGATATTTCTATTGAATTTGGGACTACCGTTTCTTAGCTTTATATACATTAAATATATATACATTCGGTTTTTTATCCTGTATTTCTTGAGGGTGCTCTGACCCAGAGTATTTCTCTGCTCCAACAGCCTCAGGCTGCTAAACTGCTGCTCATCTTTTCTGACGCTCCTGAGACCAGATTGCGCCACAGGCTTAACTCTTTGGTCCACCTTTGGGGCCCCGGGTTGTCTCAGCTCATTGTAGCATCTGGCAGGACCTCCTGACATCCAAAGCTGGAGGATAGTATGGCATGAAGAGGCTCTCAGAAGCGCAGGTCCTCATGGCGTGGTGAGTGTGGAGCAGCAGCCTTGGGAAGCGGTGTGTGAAGTACTGGATGAAGCCAGCAGGGAGTTGTCCTAGTGCCTGGTGTACCTCAGTTGGGAGCTCTCTGTAGTGGTGCTTCTGGGGATGGGCAGGACAAAGACCCTGGCTCAGCTATGGCAGGCCATCCCTGATCCATGTCCTACCCAGGCTCTAGAACACACCTTATTCCTCATGGCACGGAGCAGGTCTCGTACTGATGTCCCCTTATATGATCGGAACCTTTTCAGATCTGTGGGCAGAGAAATGGGCTGCAGAGGTGTCCCTACTAGGTCCCTTCCCCTCAGGCCCACCCACGTGTGGCCTCTACCTGTCTGCAGTGATGCTGAGATGTGATCGTGCCAGTTTTCCCGGACCACCTTGTGGCTTCCTGCCTCCAGTGCCATCACAAGGGGTCCTTGCTCGGGCTCCTTCTCCAACCAGTCGCTGACATCCTAGGATCCCACAGAGCTCCTAAGTCTTGTGGACAGTATCAGAGGCCCCAGGGCCAGGGCTGTGTTATGTGGTTAATGTTGAAGTAGCAATAGCCTCTTGACTTGGGATGACAAGGGCTATTTCCTCCTGGAAAGTATGACTTCCCTGTGTCCTACCTCCATGCCACCACCCACCTTAAGGGAAGCACTGTTGCCTCTGTTCTATAGTTAGGCAGCCTGCAGCTCAAGTGTGGTCCCTTGCCCAAGGTCACAAATGGAAGGAGAATCTGCACTGATGTTGCAGCATAAATGACTGCAGATGAGAGTAAACTGCATTTCCATACAGGGGAAGCTAAAGCAAATGCAGATGCCAGGGTCCAAGGTGATAAGACAGTTTTCCCTTAGCCCCTCCGATTTCCCTTTTCTTGTTCAGGACCTGTGATGGTTTGAATGAGAATGGCTTCCCTAGGTTCGTGTATATGAATATTTGGTTCCCAGTTAGTGGAACAGTTTGGGAAGAATTAGAAGAATTAGGAGGTGTGGCCTTATTGGAAGAGGTGTGTCACTAGGGATGGGCTTTGAGGTTTCAAAAGCCCACACCAGGCCCAGTGTTCCTTTCTTGGCCTGCAACTTGTGGATTAGATGTGAGCTCTCAGCTACGGCTCCAGAACCATGCTTGCCTGCCACCACAACACCAAGATAATGACCCTCTGAAACTGTAAGCAAGTCCCCAGTTAAATAAATGCCTTTTTTATAAGTTGCCTTGGTCATGGTGTCTCCTCACGGCAATAGAACAAAAGACAGGACCCAAACCTCGAGCTTGGGGGGCCCTTCCCAAGATCACCATCTGACCTGGAAGAACTGGAGTTGCTTGGCTCTGCTCCAAAAGAGGGGATGGGCCAGCACCCATCCTGCTGATGGGCGATCCTGGGGCAGCAGGCTCAGCATGGCTTTAACCAAATCCAATGCCACAACCTTGTCTGGAGGTCAGAAAAGGGATGGTTTATAGGTACTCAGCCTCATGCTTCCTTCCTCCCATCTTTGCTGGCCAGGCTCTCCCTTCCTCACCATGGGTCTCTTCCTCCAGATGAGCCAGACAGGGATCCCCTGAAAGGATGTTGGCCTGGCGGTAGAGACTCTCACCAAAGGGGTGGCTGCCACCAGAAAGCACGTAATAAAACACACAGCCTGCAGAGAAGATATCCACAGCGCTGGTCTGGGGGCCAGAAAGATGGGCGTGAGAAGGAGGAAGTGGGCCTTGCTAAAAAACCTTTCGGGACCTGTAAAGCAGCATGCGTATATGTGTCTGTCTGTGTCTGTGTGTCTGAGTGTTGAAAACAGGACTCACAGATGCTTCCTTTGCCCCTGCCAAGCTTCTGGTCCTGATTTTCCCTTCCTGTAGGGAGGTACAGGTAGTGGAACTGAGTGAGGCTGGCCACACACAGACGAGATCAGAGTGAAAACTGGTGACCTCGCATGGGCCTCACCACTGGTTATCACCGGGAGACAGGCAAGATGGAAGAGCTAACTTTTTCCCCCAAGTAAATTTGATAACTTAAGATTTTGTGTGTGAGTGTAGAAGGGATTTCCCCAATGTTAAAATGCTGGCTGCTAGTGTGAAAACTACTGTATAGGCAGGTTCCTAACACCAGCGCATCAAGTCCCTGGGCACTGAGATCTCCAATCCCCAATCACTTTTCTCTTGTCTTTAGGAATAGGTGTGGCTCTCCCGGTGAGCCTTCCACCCACACACCATGAATCCAGATGTAGAGTCCTGGGTCCCAAACTCAACACGGGTCAGGTGCTGCTTTGTCCTTTGTACTGCTGGGATGTTAGTTCAATTTCCCATGTTCTTAACCCCAGGTCTACACTGACACTGAATCCTACCTAGCTCATCAGGCCAGAACGGGTGAGAGCCAGCATCTCTGTGCAGCTTGAACTCCTCGGGATCCTCCTGCCTCAGCTTCCTGAGTGCTGCAATTATAGGCCACCATACCCAGCTACCATACTCGGTGAAGTATAGTGAAGGTTAAATGTCATTTTCTAAGCCTGGCATGATGCCTGTAATCCTGGCACTCAGGAGGCTGAAGTGGGAAACTTGAGAATTCAGGACTGGCCTAGGGCTGGAGAGATGGCTCGGTGGTTAAGAGCACTGGCTGCTCTTCCAGAGGACCTGGGTTCAATTCCCAGCACCCACATGGCAGCCCACAACTGTCTGTAATTCCAGTTCCAGGGGATCTGATACCATCACCAATGTACATAAAATAAAGTTTAAAAAAAAAAAAAAAGACAGGCTTAAACTAGGTAGTAAGATCCCATGTCAACAAAGTCATTTTCTGAGTCATGTTTTCTTGAGTCAGCCTGGGTGGCACTGATTCAAAAGAGAAAACTGTCAGAGGTGGTGTGCCCTGTGTACTATGGCATGTTACACTGTGGCATGTTTAGCAGCATCCTTGGCCTCACAGGTTGACAGAGGCACTTTTTTTTTTTTCCCAAGGCAAGCCAGCCAAAATGCCTCCAGACATTGCCTAATGTCCTCTGAGCTGCAGAACAGTCCCCGATGGAGATTGCCTTGGGGAAGAGGGAGTGGATTATCCCCTGGGAATAGATCAACAGGCTTGGAGGGGCCTGGAGGAAGGAGCCCTGTGGCTGGTGGGCAGACTCACGGGGCTGTCAGGGGGCAGCTGCAGGAGCTCTGGGGCCATCCAGCCTTCTGTGCCAGGAATGCCGGAATGGAGACTGAAGCTACAACGGCCTGCGGGTAGCTTCTTGCAGAGGCCAAAGTCGGAGATGACCACTCTGCCTTGGCCCTGGCTGTCAGGTCCAGCCATGAGAATGTTGCCTGGCTTCAAATCACGGTGTACTGCCAGAAGGAAGTGGAGAGTGAATGATTGCCGATGGGGAGGAGCAGGGGGCTAAGGACTGGAAACAAGATGTGGTACCTATGTGTAAGGAATGTAGGTGGGCCAGGCCAGACATCATCTGCTGTAGCACCATGGTGGGCTCCAGGCCCCAACGGTCTAGGTCTGGGTTCTCCACATACTAAGATGAGGGAGAGACAAAAACATCACTTCCCAGCCCAAGGCCGCCCACCCTCCATCCCTTCCTGGGCTCCCATCTCACCTCCTGCAGGGAGGCCTGGCAGAGCTCCAAGGCAATGTAGTGGAACTGGGGGCCACGCTCGGTGCAGAAGTAGCGGAGCACATTGGGGTGCCTGTCCGACTCCTGCAGCAGCTGCACCTCGCGCTGCACCAAGCTGAAGCACTCTCGGAGGAGCCTCTTCACAGCTACTGCCCGTCCCTCAAACTGTCCCCTGAGAGGTGGATCAGGGTTGGGGGTGCAAAGAGCAGGTAAGGGAAAGGGCCGGGATCTCTCCCCAAGTCTGGGAGTCTGGAAGAATGCTTGTCCTTTGGTTGTTGTCAAAAGAGCTGCAAGTGATACAGCTGCAGCCTGGGCTCCCCCTGCCACTCACCGGAAAACAAAAGTGCCGCCTGCCCCACGTCCCAGCACGTCCTTGGGGTTGAAGGAGATCTTCCCCACGACAGTGGGCTGCTCTGCTACAGGGGCGAAGGTATCATTGTCCTCTTAGTGATCTATGCTCACTGCCCACAGTCCTCCTCCCTGCCTTCTTCTGCCAGCCATAGTCCAGACCCACCCTCCACCTTGACCTTTCTCCAGACTTCCACCCTTCTGTGCTCAGTGTGCTGCAGTAGCTGAGAGCAAGGACCCAGATGCTAGGCACATGGCTCCAGTGGCTGGTGCTGCTATTGATGTAGCTAGACAAGTGACTCAGCTGATAACGATGCCACCTGTATTGGTGAGGATTGAGTGGATATACGGGAGTGGGATAATGATGCCACCTGTATTGGTGAGGATCAAGTGGATATACGGAGTGGGAGCGTTGGCTATGTGGTTCCCTTTTGAGCACCTCCTGTCTGTCTCTTTCTCTTCTCTCTGCATTCTTCCCACCTCTAACACTTGTAACAATTCTTTTCATTGAAGTTGAATTGTTTCAAACAAAAAGATGAGTTTGAGTAGACAGATGCATGACGAGAGTGAGCAGTTATAGCAAATAAGGATGGTCCTGGTGTTGCAGTGCATGCCTACAGCATGGCACAGTGCCCTCAGAGAGCACAGTTATAGCAGATAAAGATGATGTTGGGTGTTGCACACCTACAGCATGGCACAGTGCCCTCAGAGAGCACAGTTATAGCAGATAAAGATGATGTTGCACACCTACAGCATGGCACAGTGCCCTCAGAGAGC
>CABHPH010155285.1:0-15474 GCA_902168325.1 Peromyscus nudipes | reverse complement strand
AAGATGATGTTGCACACCTACAGCATGGCACAGTGCCCTCAGAGAGCACAGTTACAGCAGATAAAGCTGGTGTTGGGTGTTGCAGTGCATGCCTACAGTATAGCGTAGTGCCCTCAAAAGTCTTGGTGTGCAGTTAAGATGGGTGAGGCTGGGACTGGGGAGATGGCTGAGTCAGTAAAGTGCCAGCCTTGCTATGGGAACCTAAGTTCGATCCCAGCACTCACGTACTGCACATAGTAGTCCTTAATTGTAATTCCAGGACTGAGGAGGCTGAGACAGGCTGATCCCTGAAGCTCATTGGCCAGCCAGCCTAGATGAATCAGTAAACCCCAGGTCCCTTGGCATGGCGGTGTACGCTTTTAATCCCAGCACTCAGGAGGCAAAGGCAGGAGGATCTCTGTGACTTCAAGGCCAGCATGGTTCCAGGACAGCCAGGACTACATAGAGAGATCCTATCTCAAAAGACCAAAACCAACAACAATAAAGAACCCAAGGTCTATGGCTCCTGAGAAATAACATCTGAGGTTGTCCTCTGGTCTATACAGACACACACACACACACACACACACACACACACACACATATACATACCTACACACATATACACACACATACAAACACACCTACACACATACACACCTATACACATATACACACACTCACACATAAGCACATACACGCCTACACACATGCTTACACACACACACACACACACACACACACACACACACTTCTCTATTTAAAAAAAAAAAAAACAAACCAATTATAGGGCATTGGCAAGAACAGCCCTGGGAAAATATGGAGTCCTGTCTGTAGAAAAAGAAGCAGACTCTGCTCCAGAGTCAGAAGGTCCAAGGAAATGGGTTTTGGGTTGCAGTGGAATGGATATTTACTTGGATTCAGTGGAGTCAATAAATGACAAGAACTACATCTCAGGGCTGGGGTTACCTTGCTGTGGAGCCCTTAAAAAAAAAAAAAGCTGTCCGTGGGCTGGAGATGTAGCTCAGAGGCCATGCTTTGCTAGAACTGACTCTGAAGAGGGGCTGAGGCCCAAAGAAGAGGAGGACATGGGTGTATACTGGAGCCTCAAGTCAGGAGGCAGGCAGACACCAGCTTGAATAAGTGGACAGCAGGTGGGATTCGTCATGAGGAAACAGGCTGAGCAGCAGTAGGGAGGTACCGGCCCCAGCTCACAAAAGTAGAAAAGGTACCAGCCTGGCTCAGAGCCAAAGAGCAGAAGACTAGTATGAGCAATAAGACACACAGGCTATACCCACCAAGCACTGAGTAGACACCAGTGGGCCTTTGGGAGCTTAAGCTAAGGATTAGACCAAGAAACATTGAGAAGAATGTTAAAACAAAATCAAAACCATGCCTAGGTAATTTACTGCTACCATTACCAAAAACATTATTTTAAAACTCATTATTATTAATTATTTTATTGGTTTTTGAGACAGG
This sequence comes from Peromyscus nudipes, assembly GCA_902168325.1. Lineage (NCBI taxonomy): Eukaryota > Metazoa > Chordata > Mammalia > Rodentia > Cricetidae > Peromyscus > Peromyscus nudipes. The sequence continues at coordinate 14,016 of CABHPH010155285.1, read as the reverse complement.
GTTTCTCTGTGTAACTGCCCTAGCTGTCCTGGAACTCTTTGTATACTCAAAGAGATCTGCCTGCCTCTGCCTCCCAAGTAAAACAATTATTAGCATCACCTAAGTGTGAGTTTTTTAGATACATATCCCCGGCTGGTCCTGAACTTCTGATCCTCCTGCCTCCATGTCCTGAGTGCTGGGATTATAGGCGTGCACCACCATGCCTGGTCAGTGTGTGCCGGGGATCGAACCCAGGACTTGGTGCATGCCAGGCACGCACTCTCCCAGCTGAGTTATGTCCCCAGCAGGGACTTGATGATGATGGCAACTTCTCACAGTGCAGTGATGCAGTGATGCAATGAGGTGGGGGTTAGTACCCCCCACTGGACCAGTAAGAAGATAGATGCTCAAAGGCAACTCTTCATAAGTTAGTTGACAACAGTTTGATCTATACACAGTTCTATCCACAACCAGAGACCCTGAAAATAACAATAAAATTATAATAGGAGACACTTAAGGAGACTGGGTCTTATTCTCTCTCCCACCATCTGTGGTTTCTAACAATTAGACTGTGAAATTAAATTATGTTCACCTCTCTCTTTTTTCTATTTTTGACCCCCAAGTTTTGTTCACTCAAGTTCACCTTCAGGGTCATGGGATGGCCGGGCTTGCTCTGAGGGGCTTTGGAATCTCTTCTGGTTCGGCAGGGTGGCCCTTGAGGGCTGTGTCTGAGCATCTGGTGAGGGGTCATGAGGGCCTGTAGATGCTGAAGGACTCTGCTGCTGCTGTAACACATGGGTTTTAGTAAGCTCAAGCCTTCCTCCTGATGGGCCCCACACCTGTGCCAGAGCTGGGTTCACAACAGAGCTTGTACTTAGTGCAGGAGCAGGGGCTCCTGGGAGGAAGGCAGAGGCAGCTGAAGTCAGGCAAGGGAGAAACAGAGTTCTCTCTGGAAAGACTCTAAGATGGACAAGGTCAGGATGTTGGACTTACTTGCCTCATCAGGTAGAGGACCCAGGCTCCCAGGAGGATGGCTGTGAAGCTAGCTGCCAGCAGGTCTTGGGACCCCAACCCTGGATAAGAGTCTGAAGCTTTCTCTTCAGGATGTAGTTCTGAATCCCAAGGTTCTTCCCTCCTCAGGCTTGGGAGCTAGGAACAGAGCAGCTTTCACTCTTGGTATTCCCTTCTACTATGAAATTCCCAACTATTCTTCCTCACTGGGCTCACAGTAATGCTTAGCTGAAGGGGGGTGTGTATGTGGTGGGGGGGAGGGTGGTCCCTGTAGGCAGGACTTGTGGCATTGTCCATAGTTCTGAAACATCATGATGCTCAGGAGAGGAGTTGGCCAAACCTACCAGAAGACCAGCATCTCTCTGAATATCATTAAAAGTTCATATGCTCAGCTGGGGTGGTGGCGCATGCCTTTAATTCCAGCACTTGGGAGGAAGAGCCAGGTGGATCTCTGTGAGTTCGAGGCCCAGCCTGGTCTACAAAGCGAGTTCCAGGACAGCCAGGGTGGTTACACAGAGAAACCCTGTCTCAAAAAAGAAAAAGAAAAAGAAAAAAAGTCATATGCTCATGGGTATATCGCTGAAACTATGAGATTCACCTCTAAAGATTGGGAATTTGGTGGGTCTGGAGCAAACTCCCAGGGTTTGAAAACCATTGCTCCTTCTAACCTTGAACAACTTACTAGCACTTCTCCAATCTCTCCCAGGAGAGCATGCCTTTATAGTTTTTTCTGTTTTCAATTTCTCACTTGATGAATATTTTACAATGTTTACACTGAAGAATAAGAAAAAAAATCTGGGAACTATGCTTTGTGATTTAGGAAGCCAATATAATTTTTAACATGCCTGGTAGTAGCCGCAACAAAATGTTTGTTTTCTGGGGACTTTCACGAGATTAACTGGGGAAGAGGTACAGGGCTGCAGGACATCTCTGGGTCTATACATCGCCCCTGGTATCATGACTAACCTTGAAGAGAGCTGGAGCATGTAGGTCCTCTGGGGCTCTTGTCTCAGTAGACCCTTTCCCTGGGGTGGGATGAACCCTCAGCATGGTGGTGTGCAGGACTGGGGGAAGTTCATGGTATCCTAAGTGGTAGGAATAAAAGCCAGAGAATAAGAGCCAGGGTCGAGGATGCTTTCAGTGTTCCAACTCAGAAACTGGGCTTATAAGTCTTTTATCTGCCCAAATTAAAGTCAGGGGACCTCACCAATGAGTAGCCACTGGCTGGGGAGGGCCACACTGCCTGAGGGGTATCTGACAGCAGTGCTGGGTGAGCCCTCTCGCTCCCCTGAGACTTGAAGTGTCACCTCATCTGTTGTGGGGCCGTCCATGGGTGCCAGGGTCAGTCCACGGGGCTATGGCAGAAGATGGAGAGCCACATGTGAAAGAAACCCCTTTCCTGCTCTATCCCTCTTTGCAGTCCACTCAGAGATTCCCTTCTCACCACGAGGGCCACCCCAGTGTGGACCAGCGCTTTGGAGACATAGAAACCAGCTTCTTCTTTCCCCACATACAGTGTCATCCTAAAGAGGAGGGAAAAAGACAAGGGTGAGTGATGCTGGTGGATAGCTTCAGCATTACTCTACTTATGTCCTTTGTTGTCTCTTCCAGACTGACTCTGGGATTGACCATGTGATGTCTTTTAGCCAATGAGACAAGTGTGACACAGGCAGAGACCTGAATGGTGCTTGTGCATTGGGAGTTGCCCCTCATTACTGTTCTCTGAAGTCCTGGGACTACTGTGTAAGGAAGCCTACTCTCCCACAAGGAATGAAAGACCTTATGGTAGACAAATGAACCATTCTATTCCTCAGCCAGCTGGCCCACCAACTACTAGATAGGTGAGTGACACAATCCCGGATCATTGCCTCCACCAAGTCATCAGTTGATTTAGAGACCAGAAAATCTACCTGGATGACCCAAAATTCTTGGAAAACAGCAGGTATCTGTTGTTCTTCAGCTCCAAGTGTCGGAGTAGTTTCTTATGCAGCAAAGCTAACTGGTACACAATCTACAGCAACATTTTCCCAATACATGTCTCACTTTTTGTTTGTTTACTTTTTGAGACAGGGTTTCTCTGTGTAGCCCTGACTATCCTGGAACTCACTCTGTAGACCAGCCTGGTCTCGAACTCACAGGGATCGCCTGCCTCTGCCTCCTGAGTGCTGGGATTAAAGTCATGCGCTACCACCGCCTGGCTCACTTTTTTTTTTTTTTAAAGATGGGGGGCGGTCTTACTATGTAGCTCAGACTAGCCTCAAATTCATCATGCTCTGTCAGCAGCATCCTGAGTACTGGGATATTGGCATACACCACTACACCTGGCCCAGACCTCTTATAAGAACTCAGTTTCCTAAATTGGAACTTGTCATCTTTCTTTTCACCTTTTGCTTTTTTTCTCTCTTCCTCCTTTAGTGCTTTGAACTTCTGAAAATGATAGCAGCCATGAACTTCTAGAACACTAGGAGCCTATAAGCCTCCTTGTTTATAAAGGCTGAACTCTAACCATCCTGATCCTCCTCATTTCCTCCACTCCTCTCTTTTGCCCTCTACCTAGTACCTTGAGTTTTTTCTGCTCCAGCCTTCAGCATCATCTTTTTTCAGTGCAATACATTTTATTTTTTAAGTGTATGGGTATTTTGCCTGCTTGTATATCTGTATACTATACACATGCATGGCACTCATAGAGGCCAGAAAGAGGGCATCAGATCACCTGGAACAGGAGTTACATATGGTTGTCAGCTGTCATGTGAGTGCTGGGAATTGAACCTGGGTCCTCTGGAAGAACAGCTCTTAAGTACTGTGCCATCTCTCCAGCACCCCTATGTGGTGTGTGTGTGTGTGTGTGTGTGTGTGTGTGTGTGTGTGTGTGTATGTGTGTGGGGGTGTCTCTTCAAGCAGTTTTGGCTGGCTTTAAACTCATAGAGATCTACCTGCCATTGCCTCCTGAATGCTGGGATTAAAAGTATGCACCACCATGCCCAGCTTCATGGTGTCATGTTTTTCCTAAACTCATTCTGAGATATTCTTCATATTGTAACCAGAACAACCTTTCTGAAATGAGAACATTAGTCAGTCACTTCCTTGCTTGGCACTTTCCAGGGACTGCTCCTTAGCCTCAGGAAAAATATCCCAGCCTTCTGTATGGGATCCTGGCTTTACTTACAGCCTTGGGCATGAGGCTGCTTAGACCTATGGCTCAGCCTTTGACTTTCCTTCTGTATCCCGTGTGTCACGCCTTCTCCCATTTTCTGTTGATCCTTTAGGTCTTATGTGAGATGTTTCTTCCTCTAAGAAGCTTTCCATGGCTTCTTCTTGTTTCCAGTCTCAGTCTGGGTTTCTTTTCATGCATTGCCATCACCACCTGTCTGTCTCTTTACCCTTATCTCACCATGTTATAGTTCCCTTTTATGTGTCTGTCCCTCACTAGACTCTGAGCTTCCTGTAGGCATTGCTGCCTGTTGTTTGCTGGTGGGCTCTCAGAGCCTCGTAAATGACTAGTATCCAGTAAGTGTCCAGTTAGCATTTGTGGAGCAAATGGAATGAACGGGCAGCCCCTGACTTCTCCAGTCTGTGTCTTAGGATGGCATAAGGGAGGGGGACATTTGAAGTATCTAACAATCAGTTCAATACGGCGTTTATGGAACAAACCAGGTGGGGACCCAGAGTCTCCTCTCAGGACAGGCTTTACCCAATCACTTGTTAAATGGTGACTGTCCGGGAGTCCTGGGGACACTGTCTTGACACCTGATTCCACTGTATTGGTGGGTCATGGCTGAATATCACCGGCTATTCGACTGGGCTGTACCACCTCCAGAAATTCCCTCCCTAGGCTCCAGATATAGACACTTACAGAAGTTGGATGTCTAAGGAAGAGAAGTGGGTAGCTGTGTCCTGGGAGCTGGAGGCAGGAAGTCGGATGTGGCCCCAGCGGAGGACAAGGAAATGTAGAGTGTCCCTAGCCAGTGTAAGGTGAGGCAGCTGGCGCAGACCATCCTGATGCCATGTGTAGATGCCCATCACGGGCACTCCCAGGTCCTGTGTCCACAGTACAGTTCCACTTCCTGGGTCCACAGTGAGCAGCAGGCCCATCCCACAGGATGTCAGGTGGCTCATGTCTATCAAGAAAGATGGCTGGGGAGATGTCAGAGAGATCTCATGGGACACACCAGAAAGCAGTTGGGGTGAGGGGTCATTCAAGTGTGCAAAGATCATTTGAGGTCATGTGGAAGGTTACAGGGACATAAGAAGATCAACCAGAGTTTGTTTCAAACAGGAAGGGATTGGTTGGGGCCATCTAAAGTTGACTCAGGTGTGTCTGTGAGTCTGGGTCATTTGAAAGAGTTAAGATGAGAAATCATTTGAGGGAAAGATCTTAGGATGTAGGTCATCAGTCATAGACATGGTCAGACTGATGTCTACTAAGGTCAAGTAGTGTAGCCTAGAGGCAGAGAGGTCCTTTGGGAAGCACATATAGACTATGAAGGGGTCAGTTAGGAGCCTTGGTGGTATCACTTATATGTCAGAGTTACTTGTATGGTGCCTCATGAAGAATGATGGAGTCAAGATTTGAGGAGTCACTTAGGAGTACCTGTGAGGTTCCTCAGTGTGGTGGTTTGAAATAAAATGGCCCCCAAAGGGAGTGGCACTATTAGGAGGTGTAACCTTGTTGGAGTAAGTGTGCTCTTATTGGAGGAACTGTGTCACTGTGGAGGCGGGCTTTGAGGTCTTGTATATGCTAAAGCATACCCCCACTTCCTGTTGTCTGTGGGTCAAGATATAAGCACTCTCTCAGCTCCCTCTCCAGCACCATACCTGCCTGCATGCCACCACACTCCCAGCCACCATGCTTCCTGCCATGACAATAATAAACTAAACCTCTGAACTGTAAGTGAGCCTTTTCAATTAAATGTTTTCCTTTATATGAGTTGCCGTGGTCATGGTTTCTCTTCACAGCAACAGAAACCCTAACTAAGACACCTGGGAAGTTGGGTAGAGTGGGTATAATATCAAGGGGGTAGCAAGAGTTATATAGAGGAGTCACTCAAGACTATATGCAGAAGTCACTCACCATGTTGAGGTCAGTTACGACTTGATGGGATTGCTCAGGGTATTGGGGAGGTTGCTTGGTGTCCCTTAAGATGTAAGGAGTCACCCCAGGCTACCTGGCTGGGGTCATTTGGGGTATGGATAAGTTCAGCTGTATTGCTCAGGCTATGTGATTACCAGTCTGGGTGCTGAGAGTCATCTCAGGTCATCGGTCAGGCTGTATCATTCAGCATGTGAGGGGGCATCATGTAGGTGGATCAGTATGTGCTGGGACTTGGTCCTGATGTCACTCAGGGCTTCCCAGGTTAGGGACTTTGATCCAAGGTAAGGCTGAGAATGGTGACACTCACATTTCCCAGGTGAGTCATCCATGGGGGGAGCTGAGTAGCGGCGGTAGGTTGTGTTCCAGCGCAGGGCTGGAGCCCTTGGGTCATGCATGGAGACTGTGTACTCTGTGTGTCAGAAAAAAAGATTACCAGGAATATAGTCATACGGTGCTTCCCCAACCCGACTCCAGAGACTGTCCCTCTTGTAGGGTTGGAGGCTTCCCAATTGGAGGCCTAACGATCAAGCTTATCATTCTGCCTCTAGCTCCTTGATCAGTACTCAGTAGAATGTTTATTGGTGATTGTCAGATTGACTGACTAGCCTGCATTCAACTTGGATAGCAACTGTCAGGCCTGGGCAAAGAAAACGAGGCGGTTTCACGGAGCGTAGGGAATGTCTGACTTACGTGTTCGGCCGATGTAGAGTCGAGGAGTAGAAAGGCCCTCTGTGGTCAGTGTCATATGAGTCTCCCCTGATTCAGGGTCCACCACAAACCAGGTATCCTGCTTCCGGCCTGTGGAGGAGGGGAGTGAGCCAACTTTCAAGACGGTGTAGGAGAGGGTGCGTGTGCCCTTTTGTTCCTGGCCTAGCTGGCCTGGCATGACCTAGGTCCCCACTCCTACTGGCTGGATATGGCCTCCACAGGCTGCAGGGATACTCACCTGTGTAGAAGACCCCATCAGAGCTGCGACAGGGAGAGGCATGAACCAGCTCCGGGATGGTGAATGGCAATTTCTGAGAGGGAAAGGGTCCAAGAAGGGGATAAGGGCAGAAACATGCAGAGCACTTGCTGTGCCACACTCTCCCAAGGACGACCAAGAGCAACCTATTCACTGGGCACCTTCTCTTCTCCATTTCCCAGGGGACGAAACTGAGTTACTTGGAGAGTAACTCAGCGCATGACACTCAGGTAGGGCCAGCATCCTTAGTCACTTTGCTATAAAACCTCTTGAAGAACCGCAGGAAATCCCACACCGGGTACCAAGACACCACATGATCCACTTGATTCCACCTGGTGACCTCCTCCAAAGAAATGAACATACGCACATGCACACACGACACAACAGAGACACCTACACACCCACACAGACCCCCCACCCCCTCACCCCCCGACAGGCTTTAAAACTCAGTGGCCACAAGACTCAGTGAGATTGAAGAGCTATTTGGACGCAGTGTTGGTGGTGAATGGGGGTCTGCCCTCTCACCTTCCCTGGCTCTCTCTCTCTCTCTCTCTCTATCTCTCTCTCTCTCTCTCTCATCAGGAATCAGATCCCAGTCTGTGTTATGTGAGTGAGTGCCCTGTATTCAGGTTTCTTACGGGTTTTCACAAGGGGCACAGAGTGAGGTAAGCATATACAAACCACCAACTTTCAGAAACAGAGCCATTCAGCTGACACACATGCATGAGCAAACTCAGTCCAGACTAGCAGAACTACCCAGCCTAATTTTGAGGTTTGGGGGGTTTTAAGTCTTTGAATTCGTGGGTGATATGTTATTTAGCAAAAGCTAACCAATACGGTTTTCACCTTAATGCCCTCAAAGTCCTGGAGATGCGCCCCCCCCATACACTCAGAGGTCTGATATTCTGCTCTGCAGACACAGCCAGGACCCCCCCCCCCACACACACACACTTTAGCAGACAGCCTTCCATAGTGCTCGGAGCCCTGTCTTACAGCTTCAAAGGACATTCCACTCTGACACACTGTCCTTTCACCCATTGGCACTCTGGCTGATGGAGTCCTGCCCACTCCCATCCCAGGCAATGAGGGGAAACAGACCATCAGCCCCTGCTGTTTCTGGGTTCCCAAGATGTACAGGCTGCCATCAGCTGGATCAGAGAGAAAGGCCGTTCTGTGGAGCAGAGAGGGACATGGGGAAGGCTAGGTGCGTAGCCCTGGTTTCATGAAGGTCTTGTCCCTCCATCTTCTCAGCTAGCAGAGCCCATCCTTGAGGGAGACACCTTGGAGCAGCAGGAATCCTTTCCACATCATGTAAGACTAATTCTCTTCCCTAAAACCCTCACATGTGTCCCCCAAACCCCCCACACAACCCTTGGTTCCCCCCCCCGCCCCCCGACACTCTCTCTTTAAGAGGTCCCAGTTCACTTACTCTGTGACATACATTGGTCCTTGGATGATGGGGTCTGCAGGGACAAAGACATGGAACTTGAGTCTTTTTTTGCCTCTATTGAAAAGCATAGCTAAAACATACCAGCATTTACCCTGTGCCAGATGCAGAGCCCAGCAGGTGGCAAGAGCTGTATGGGTAGTCTCTGCCATGCTACTTTGCCCCAGTTTGTGGGCGAAGCCGTGGAGGCTCAGAGAGCTGAAGTGATTTTTCCCAAGTTCACACAGTTCGTAAGCCAGACATTGGCTTGCTGGACCCTAGTGTCTGTGTGAGTATGTGCGTGTGCACATTTGTATGCATGCGTTCGTGTGTGTGTGTGTGTGTGTGTGTGTGTGTGTGTGTGTGTGTGAGGGTCAGAAGTGTCTTCCTTTTCTTCGAGACAGTATCATCCCATGAACTTGAAGCTTACTAATTTGGCTAGACTGGCTGGCCAGGAAGTCCGGCAGATCTTCCTGTTTGTGCCATTCCAGTGCTGTGGTTGTTTTTTGTTTTTGTTTGTTTGTCTGCCTGTTTTTTTTGTTTTTTTTTTTTTTTTTTTTTTTTTGGTTTTTCAGAGACAGGGTTTCTCTGTGTAGCTTTGTGCCTTTCCTGGATCTATCTCGCTCTGTAAACCAGGTTGGCCTCGAACTCACAGAGATCCGCCTGGCTCTGCCTCCCGAGTGCTGGGATTAAAGGCGTGCGCCACCACCGCCCGGCGTCTGTCTGTTTTTTATGTGGGTGCTGGCGACCCAAACTCAGGTCCTCACGCTTGTGTGGCAAGCGCTTTACCACCTGAGCCGTCTCCCCAGCCCGTTAGTGCTCTGTTCTTATCTTCTACGCCAAGGTGACTGCCCGCTCCACCACTGAGAGACCTGAGGAGAGAATGGCAGCTAGCCTTGCTCACCATCCTTCAGTGTCCACTTCAGGTCCCCCGTCTGCTTGTTCAGTGCGTGGAGACTTCCGTCCAAGGTAGACACGAACAGAAGGCTCTCTGGCCTGAGGGTCTGGACCTGGAACGGAAACCAAAGTCATCTCATCTGAGGGTGCCGGGACCACCTTGCCTTTGCCGCAGGCGGGAGCGACTATGACTTCTCTGGCTGAGGAGACAAAGAGAAGAAAGATGAACTTGACCTTGTGGGGTGGGGGGCAGTGACAGCGGGAGCTAGGGGAGCTGAGGGGACTTTGACCCCCATTTCCTCCCTTTCCCTTCACTTCCTTCTGTCTTCCGAAGTAGACCAAATGTGCGTGCGTGCGTGCGTGCGTGCGTGTGTGTGTGTGTGTGTGTGTGTGTGTGTGTGTGTGTGTGTGTAAGGCAGAAAGAAGTCAATGTCAAGTATCTTCCTTGATCACTTTCTACCTTATTTATTGAGACAGGGTCTCTCACTGAACCTGACTGGCCAGTGTGCTTCAGGGATCTGCCTGTCACCCCACCACTAATCCCAACCCCTGCCACCCAGCCCTGGGGTGGCATTCATGCCCATAGTCATCCGGCTTTTATATGGGTGCTGGTGACTCAAACTCAGGTCCTCGTGACTGAGTGGCAGACAAAAGGGCTTCCCTGATCCATGCAGCCTCCCTCTGGGACAGGACCTGAGTGTCCTGGCTGCACAGATCAGGGAGACTGGGGCACAGGACGGCCAGAAATGGCACAAATGGGACATCGAGTCTCCTCCAAGATGTGGATGCCTCTCCTTAGTCACAGGTGTGCCTCTTTTCAGAAGACCCTTTCTGTCTCCCTGGACTGGCTCAACTGCTTTCGGCGCCAAGCTCTGTAGTCCCCCTAACGGCGGCGGCGACAGGAGGGAGGCGTGGAGCTACCTTCCATTGGGCCCCTGCTGGACTCACTTGCCAGCTCTGGGCCCTCCTTGAGCAAACAAGGTGAGGCTGAGCTCAGAGCAGGAACCCTAACATCCGGGTGGCCCAGCCGCACCCCTGCGAAGGCCACATCCTGCTTCAGGACCCTCAGGTCTGGGGTGGAGCCAGCGGTCTTTGCTGGAGAGTCAGGAGCCCACCAGCTCGACTCTCTCTTTTGGGCCTCAGTCTTGCCGTCTGCAACATGACACAGAGAAGGACTGTCCCAAAGAGAATTCTGTTTGCTCCTTATAGTGCTTAAAATACTGCTTGTAATTAGCTTTCTGTTATTGTTTTGTGAGACAAGGCCTCCTCTTGTAGCTCTGGTTTTGCCGTGTAGAGCAGGCTGACTTTGAACTTTTGACAATCCTCCTGCTTCTGCCTCCAGAGTTACGGAATTAGAGGGATGTAATACCATGCCCAACATTAACAGCTTTTTTTAAAACCAGAAATTAATTAATTAATTAATTAGTTAATTGTTCTTGTGAGACAGAGTCTCTCTGTGTAGCTCTGGCTGTGCTAGAACTCACTCGGTAGACAAGCTGGCCTGGAACTCAGAAATCTGCTTGCCTCTGCCTCCTGAGTGCTGGGATTAAAAGGTGCGCACCACCGCTGCCCAGCTGAAAATTTTAAGAATCCAGATTTTTATTATCATTCTCATCTCTAGTCTTTTTTTTTTTTTTTTTTCTAGAAATGTCAGATCTGGACATACCAGGCTCCCATTATTATTTGGCAATTGTAGACGGAGCCTGAGCTGGGAGAGGGGCCCCCAGTGTCTAATTCTACTCTGTCCCTTTAGCTGGGAGTAAGGGGTGGAGAAGGGGAGAGACTCCAGGTGGGATGAACACTTGGACCCCAGGCTGGCCAGAGGGAACTGATCAGCTCCCAGCAGGTGGGTTGGACCAGATCTCTCTAAACTTGAAGATAGACCATTTGTCCTGGAAGTTCTGAACCTGAGGGTAGGGAGTGGTGGTCCAGTCACACACAAAGGGAAGGGACATCATAAAGCCCCAGAGACTGAACCATAGTTTCACAGCAGAAGACCCTAAATTGATCATACTTTTCAAGAAAACTGGATTCTCAAAGGGTTTTAGAGCCTGACTTTAAAACAGTCTACTGTCTCCTCCCCACAGGCCCCTCCCCATCTCTGTTGCAGAAGAGGCTGGCTTGGCACATCTTCCCAGGTAGGTTGTAAGAGGCATCTCCAAGTTTATGGGGGTTCACTCGCTGGCTGTCCATTTGGGCGATCTGAGCCCAAGGGGAGGAGGGAGAGGCCTCCCTACTGACCAGCTACATCCCCAATCACCTGGCCCTGCACTCACCTGTGGTCCAAGCATCCCCAGCAAAGTCACAAGCTGCAGCAGGAGCCCTGAGGGAGACCACAGTGGGGACTCCCAGGCTGGGCTTGCCATAGCCTGTGGGCAATCACAAAGTCAGCAGCTCCCTCTACTCACTCGGTGGCTCCAGGTGGCAACTGAGCTCTTTCCACAGGGAGACTCCGCCCCAGGCAGAGCCAGCTGGGGAAGCAGAGTCTTGGCTGAAACCTCACCCAGTGGTGGCCCCCGCCCTTCCCATGGCACCTACACCTTACTCAGTCCCTTCCACCTTGGCACCAAACATTGCCAGTTTGAGCTTTCCTGGGAGGGATTTCACTGAGGCCGATGGTGGAGAACATACCAAGGTCTATGCTGGCTCTTTTGTTTTATTATTATTTAAGGTTTACTTAATTTATTTTATGGTTTGTTTTGCTTGCATGTGTCTCTGTGCATCATGTGAGTGCCTGGTGCCCAAGGATGTCAGAAGATAGCGCTGGATCCCCTGGAACTAGAGTTATGGATGATTGTGAGGCTCTGTCTTGTAGGTGCTGGGAATCAAACCCAGGTCCTATGCAAGAACAAGTGCCCTTAACCATCTCTCCAGACACTGTGCGGATTCTTCATCCTTTCTTACCAAAGCAAGGCTCAGGCTCAGAACTGGAACTAAAATTCAGACATCTGACCTCAATGCCTGTGCTCTTTATTACTTTATTATTTCTTCATGTGGCTGGCCTCCACTGAGCGGTTACGAACTATGAATTAACTGATGGAGTCACTCATTTGTCCAACAGATTGATTAGGCTACCCCGCTGAGCAAGACAGAGAAGTTCTTTGTCTTTGTAGAGCTTATAGATTACATGGTTAAGACATCAGAGCTGGGCAAGGTCAGGAGTTCAAGGCCATCCCTGGCTACCTAATGAGTTTGAAGCCATCTTAGATGTTACATAAGACCCTAACTGAAAAACAAAGAAGGACAAACGAACAAAGACACCAGATATAAATAGTGGAAGAGAACTGTGTATGGCTGTAACCATTTTAAAAATAAAATATTTCTGTGTTGTATGAATATTTTGCCTCCATATGTATCCGTGGCAGAAGGATCAGGAACTCAAGGTTGCATAGTGAGTTCAAGGCCAGCCTGGGCTACAAGAGCTTCTGTTTCAAAAACAAAACAAACAAAAGATGCCACTGGTCACCTTCTCTATGCTTCTTCCAGGGTGTGGAATGTCAACCCTGTCTGCTGCTCACTTTACCACACTCCCTTGGCCAGCTCCTCCCCGTCCTCCTTACCTCCTAAACCCGGAACAGTGCTACTCCAGGCCTCTGTACACCATATCCCTCAAATTCCGTTGTCTCCTACCTGCAGCTAGAACCCCATACATTCTCCCCACACACTGAAATGAGTGATGACTGGCACTGGTGGCGGTGCTGGTTACCGCATTTAAAGGTCACGGTCACAACAGAACCCAGTATTAGTTTTAGAGCTTTCTTAGGAGGAAGAGAGGTGGGGGAGAAGAACCAGGCCTGGGAAAGGAGCACATGTGGTGAGACAGAAAGATGGTGGGGGAAAGACAGAGCAGAACAGAGAGAGGGAAGGTGGGGTCTGAGTCACGGCTCTTTAAGGCGCAGATTGTGTGACCACACTGCATGTATGTGATCACCAGCGCACACTGATGACATAAGATGCAAGACCCTTTGCTTAACTCCTGAACTGAGCATGTGCAGTCATGCCGCTAGAGTGAGGGCAGAATTCTAACATTCTTTTTTTTTGCTTTATTTTGCTTATTATAAAAAAGTGAGTGAACAGGAATAGGGGCGTTGCTTCTCCTGGAAAAACTGCTTCCAGTTGACTTGGTGGGCGTCGGTTGGCTCTTAGGGGGATAGGGAAGGGAAGCTTTCAAGGTAGACAGGCGTCCTAGGATGGTGGGTTGTCCTGCTGCCTCAGAGCTGTTCATCTTTCTTGGCTTGGCACTCTGGCTGCTTTTGTGTCTGACAGGATGCTGGTGAGATAGAGGAAAGCTCAGAAGAAAAGAATTTTACCTCCAGGGAGGTCCCAGGGTGAGGAAAGGGGAGTCCCAGGACCAGCACTTATCTGAAGCAGATCTGACCTGTCCAGATGAATTCAAGCTGCTTTCTGGAGCTTACAAAATATTTGAACATATTAAGAAGTAGCCATGAGAAAATTAAAGTCTTGGGCTGATGACCATAAATTCTGAACATATTAAGAAGCAGCCATGAGAAAATTAAAGTCTTGGGTTGATGACCATTGTAGTGTTTGGTACTCTGCTTGTGTTGGTTAGTGTTAATGAGAGAGACAGAGAGATTGGAACATGTTTTTAATTTTTTTAACCTGAGATAAGCTTTATCAGAGACAGAT